>BQNB010162366.1:0-11655 GCA_026074375.1 Tanacetum coccineum | reverse complement strand
TAATAACTTCAAAGGCATCATAATTCACATCTACACTAATTTTAAGAAAAATAAGTATAATAATAAAATAATAACAATTACTTGAAATCTAAGTGTAATATGATCTAAACAAATCGTCTTCTTCACCAATTTATGTTTCCACCGGTTGAATTTCATCTATATTTGCATCTTCTTCATTAGTATTTATCGGATTTTGATTGATGTGGTTTATTTTTTTATTCACGGTTGCGGTGATTTACAGATTGATTGACGATTGCGGTGGTAGTTGGTGGTTGAACGATGGTGATCTGTGTGGTTGTTATGATCGGAGAAGCTTATGTGAAAGTTTATGTTTGAGAGGAAGCAATGTGTTTTCACCTCCGATTGTGAGGTCTGTGTTTTTTTTTGTTTTTTTTAGTATTTGTGTAAGATTGAGTATTACGAAAATACCCTTTAATGTATAGTTAGTGTAAAGTGTGGATTAATCTAGACCATTAGATATAAAAAAAGGGTTAATGGAGGGTTGAGATTGCTTCTTTCCTTCTCACCATATTTAGGCTTCTCACTTGAACGCGCCCCTGTGTGTAAAAATATATTTACGCGTGCATATTATGAGTAAGGATTGAATCATTGATCTCACTAGCGTATTTTTTATACTAGAAGTGCAAAAGTATGAAATATTAATGCTTACTAGATGATAATTAAAGTTTTATAAGAATATCTTCACTTGTGCAAATTATGAGCAAATATTGAAGCTTTGATCTTACTAGCGTATTTTTTATACTATAAGTGCAAGAATATGAGATATTCATGTTTAATAGATGATTATTCAAATTTTGTAAGAATGTCTTCACGCGTGCAAATTAAAAGCAATGATATAAACTTTGATCTTACTAGTGTATTTTTTATACTAGAAGTGCAAAAATATGAGATATTGATATTTTATAGATGATTCTTTTAGTTTGGTAAGAATATCTTTATGCGTGAAAATTATGAGCAACGATTTAAGCATTGCTCTTACTAGCGTATTTTAATACTAGAAGTACAAAAATATGAGATATTGATTTATAATTGACGATTATATAAAATATATAAGAATATCTTCACTCGTGCAAATTATGAGCAAATATTGAAGGTTTGATCTTACTATCGTATTTTTTATACTAGAAGTGCAAGAATGTGAGATATTCATGTTTAATAGACGATTATTTAAGTTTTGTAAAAATATCTTCACGCGTGTGCAAATTATGAGCAAATATTAAAGCTTTGATCTTACAAGCGTAAATTTTATAATAGAAGTGCAAAAATATGAGATATTTATGTTTAATAGACAATTATTTAAGTTTTTTAAGAATATACTCACGCGTTAAAATTATGAGTGATGCTTGAGAATTTTTTATACTAGAAGTGTTAAAATATAAGATATTGATGTATAATAGACGATTATTTAAGTTTTGTAAGAAAATCTTTACGCGTGCAAATTATGAGTAAAGACTAAAGTTTTGATCTTACTAGCGTATTTATATACTAGAAGTGAAAAAATAGAGGATATTGATGTTTAATAGACGATTAGTTAAGATTTATAAAAAATCTTTACGCATGCAAATTATGAGTAAGAATTAAAGCTTTGATCTTACTGGCGGTTTTTTTATATTAAAAGTGAAAAAATATGAGACATTCATGTTTAATAGACTATTATTTATGTTTCGTAAGAATATCTTCACACATGCAAATTATGAGCAAGGATTTAAGCTTTGATCTTACTAGTGTATTTTATATACTAGAAGTGCAAAAATATGATGTGTTGATATTTAATTGAAGATTATTTAAGTTTTGTAAAAATATTTTCACGCGGGCAAATTATGAGCAAGGATTGAAACATTGCTCTTACTAGTTTATCTTTTATACTAGAAGTGCAAAATTATGAGATATTTATGTTCAATAGACGATTATTTAAATTTTGTAAGAATATCTTCACACATGCAGAGCGATGATTGAAGCTTTAATCTTACTAGCATATTTTTTTATACTATAAGTGTACAAATATGAGATATTGATGTTTAATAAACGATTATTTAAGTTTTATATGAAGTTCTTTTCTTATCGAAGGCCTTACAAATTGATGTTGAGTATTGAAGCTCTCGTCTTAACTAAGTATTTCTGTTATATGAGATAGTGTTAAATAGGAGATATTGTGTTTATTAGACGTTTATTTTAAGGTTGGTAAGTATATCCGACACTCGCTGAAAATTTTGTAGATTTGATCTTAATTGCTTATTTTTATATATTAGATGGGCCAAAAATATAGATGTTCAATGTTTAATAACACATATTTAAGTGTTTAAGAATATCTTCACTCGTGCGAATAGTTATATGCAATTTATTATATCTTTGATCTTACTATGCGTATTTTTCCTCTATACTAGAGTGTGTATGACTGTTCTAAACTATGATCTCAGTGATGTGTATGTGTTACACCTATTATTAGTGATAGTATTTAGTTATCTAAGTACTTTTGCTGGATAAGAAGACTATATTGAGCTTTTATCTCAGGGTGTGTATCAGAAATTTTATCTGTGTCGAATGATATGACTTACGGTAAATGTGTAAGATGAGAATGCACTTCTTAGTGAGCGCATTACGGCATAGGTCCTCATATTTTTGCACCTCTTTTAGCGTATGTAAAATACACTTGTAGAAATCAAAAGCTGTATATTATATCATCTTCGACCTCTATAATTTGCACTTACGTGTGGGTATACTCTTAAAAAACTTACACGTGTGAAGATATACTTAGTAAACTAAAAGAATCGTCTATAGAATATCAATATCTCATATTCTTGCACTTTTAGTATAAAAATACACTAGTAAGATCAAAAGCTTATATCATTGCTCATAATTTGCACGTGTGAGTATATTCTTAAAAAACTTAAATAATTATCTATTAAACATAAATATCTCATATTTTCGCACTTCTATTATAAAATTTACGCTAGTAAGATCAAAGCTTCAATATTTGCTCATAATTTGCACAAGTGAAGATATTATTACCAAACTTAAATAATCGTCTATTAAAAATCAATATCTCATATTTTTGCACTTCTAATTTAAAAATATGCTAGTAAGAGCAAACTAAAATCATTGCTCATAATTTTCACGCGTGAAGATATTCTTACCAAACTAAAAGAATCATCTATAAAATATCAATATCTCATATTTTTGCACTTCTAGTATACAAAATACACTAGTAAGATCAAAGTTTATATCATTGCTTTTAATTTGCACGTGTGAAGATATTCTTACAAAATTTAAATAATCATCTATTACATATTAATATTTCATACTTTTGCACTTCTAGTATAAAAAATACGCTAGTGAGATCAATGATTCAATCCTTACTCATAATATGCACGCGTAAATATATTTTTACACACAGGGGCGCGTTCAAGTGTGAAGCCTAAATATGGTAAGAATGAAAGAAGCAATCTCAACCCTCCATTAACCCTTTTTTTATATCTAATGGTCTAGATTAATCCACACTTTACACTAACTATACATTAAAGGGTATTTTCGTAATACTCAATCTCACACAAATACTAAAAAAAATAAAAAAACACACATACCTTACAATCGAAGGTGAAAACACATTGCTTCCTCTCAAACATAAACTTTCACATAAGCATCTCCGATCATAAAAACAACACAGATCACCATCGTTCAACCACCAACTACCACCGCAATAATCACACTAAGTAATCGTCAATCAATCTGTAAATCACCGCAACCGTGAATCAAAAAATAAACCACATCAATCAAAATTCGATAAATACTAATGAAGAAGATGCAAATATAGATGAAATTCTACCGGTGGAAACAGAAATTGGTGAAGAAGATGATTTGTTTAGATCATATTACACTCAGATTTCAAGTAATTGTTAATATTTTATTATTATACTTATTTTTCTTAAAATTAGTGTAGATGTGAATTATGATGCCTTTGAAGTTATTATTGTTGTTGAAGTTCTAGATATGTCACATGTGAAAGTATAGATTTTGAATAGGTCCTCGATTGTTTTAACCGACTTGTGGATAGATTAAGTTTAGTAAGAATATCTTCGCGCGTGAAGATTATCAGGAATGAAGCTTTAATGTTACTAGCCAATTTTTTATACTAGAAGTGCAAAAATAGGAGATATGGATGTTTACTAGACGAATATTTAGTTTAGTAAGAATATCTTCACATGTGAAAATGAATAGCAAGGAATGAAACTTCGATATTACTAGTGGATATTTTATAGTAGAAGTGCAAAAATAGGAGATATGGATGTTTACTAGATGATTATTTAGTTTAGTAAGATTATCTTCACATGAGAAAATGAACAACAAGGAATGTAACTTTGATATTACTAGTGGATATTTTATACTAGAAGTGCAAAAATAGGAGATATGGATGTTTACTAAACAATTCCTATTTTTGTACATCTAGTATAAAAAATGTTCTAGTAAGATCAAATCTTCAATACTTGCTTATAATTTGCACATGTGAAGTATTCTTATAAAACTTAAATAATCGTCTATTATATATTAATATTTCATAATTTTGCATTTTTAGTATAAAAAAATACGCTAGTTAGATCAAGGCTTCAATTTTTGCTCATAATATGTACGCGTGAAGATATTCTTACAAAACTTAAATAATCGTGTATAATAAAGATAAAAACAAAATGGCTTGGGTCAAATGGCCAATTATTCTTAATTCTTTCGATAAAGGAGGGTTAAACATTGGCAGTCTTAAAGCTTTCAACCTTGCTCTTCTTCAAAAATGGCGTTGTGGAGGTTGTCAGCGGTTCTATCCCCCAAACGCCCTTTGGGTTCAGGTCATCAAAGCTTATCATGGTCAAGAAGGAGGTTTCGATACAAATGGTTGTAGCTTCAAGGGCATTTGGGCTAACATTGTTGGAACCTCCAATTTTCTCCACTCGAATCATGTTGAATAGACTATTATCTAAGTTTTATAAGAATATCTTCACACATGCAGATTATGAGCGATTATTGAGGCTTTGATCTTAATAGCGTACTTTTTATATTAGAAGTGCAAGAATATGAGATATTGATATTTAATAGATGATTATTTAAGTTTTGTAAGAATATCTTCACACGTGCAAATTTTGAGCAAAGATTGAAGATTTGATCTTACTAATCTTGCCTATTTATGTGACATGTTAAATGAAATCGGTCAACTAAATATTGATGTCAATGAAGATACTTGTACTTGGAGTCTTTGTCCTAATGGTACTTTTACCGTTAAGGATGCTCGTTATAGGATTGACCAAAATATCCTTCCCACTCTTGCTCATGCTACTACTTGGGATAAATCTATCCCCCGGAAGGTCAATGTGTTTATGTGGAGGCTTTCCTTGGACCGACTCCCTTATAGATTGAATCTCTCTTCGCATGGTATGGATATTCCAGTCATCTCTTGTCCTTCTTGCAATGCCAATGTTGAATCTGCTAATCATGTTTTCTTCGAATGCGACATTGCTACCGATATGTGGAAGCTCGTTTTTAGATGGTGTGATATTCCTCTTTTTCAAGCTTCTTCTTGGGATTCTTTCAATGATTGGATCATCTCTTGGCATGCTTCTAAAGAGAAAAAACACAGGTTCTATGTTATTACTACTTCGGTTCTTTGGTGGCTTTGGAGATACCGAAATAGCGTCACGTTTAACTCTCAACCGTTGAGGAAAAGTGATCTATTCGATAATGTTCGTTTCTCTTCATTTTCGTGGCTTCACAATAGGGACCATATGAAGTTATCTTGGAATGACTGGCTTATGTATCCCCTTTCGATCACGCGTAATGGCAATGGTTAGAGCTGCTTTTGGTTTTTTCCTGAAGCTGGCGTTCAAGTTCGCTGGGTTGGCGTACCTGTACGCCAAGGTTTTTTCGTTTGGCATCTTCGTCGGTTTTGAGGATGGTTCTTCTTTTCATCCTTCTCTCGGGACTTGTTTGGGGTTTCATCAAAATCCATCCCGAAGTGAAAACCGGTGGCTCGGCCTCCGGGATGGGGGGTTTTTCTTTTGCCGAAGTGAAAACCGATCCGTCGGCCTTCGTGTCAAAAGTTTTTTCATCCCTTTTGATTCCCTCGCAGTTAAAGTCTCGGGATTTTACCATTTTTTGATGTTATGTAATTTTTTTTGTTGACTCTATTGTACTTTAAGTTTCTAGCGTCTTGCTAGACTCTTTTTATATATATTTCCATCTTTGCCCTCGTTTCAAAACAAAAAAAACCAAAACGTATTGCATTTCATAATGGTTGGTTACGTTCAACTGGTATATAAATGTACTCATACGATACGATTATTTCTCGTAGTTCATTTCATTTGGTACTGATTGGGGGCGTAAGGAACAACAGCCACCAGGTTCACGAGTATCATGAACATTTTTTTTTCTTGAACGGCAAAAGATGGAATATATAAAAAAAAGACTAGCATGACTGCTAGAAACTTAATGACCCCTACAATAGAGTCAACAAAGAGAAATACATAACATCAAAAAATGTAAATCCCGAGGAGACTTTAACTGCGAGGGAATCAAAAGGGATGAAAAAACTTTTGACACGAGTATCATGACATTATCAGGCCGTCTCAAGACATTGAAGGAATAAAACGATTTTTAGGTCTAAAACTGAAGTTTGACATTATGAGATATACCTGATCAAGCTTTTAGATATAGTTAATTTATAACATAAAAACCATTTTGTTTCTTCTTAGAATGGAAAGCTAATATAGAAGGGTTTTTACTAACATGTGTACAGGGGGCACATGTTAAGGTGGTGGACACAGGGCTGTGTGTCACAGCCTGAAAATTGACTCCACCAGTTATTGCTTATTAATCATTATCAGGCACCACACAAATAACTCCTGGCCAAATCAGGCTGTGTCAAACAGCATGATGTCCCCCACCTTAACATGTGCCCATGGGGCACATGTTAGAAAAACCCAATATATAATCTTAAAATATCGGTGCCTAATTGACTTTGGGGCATATAGCCACTCTTGGACTAGCTTTATCGTTAAGATGACAGTTTTAATTACCATACAAAGTTAAATTTGGAACTTGATATTCATGTTGGTTCTAGCAAAATTCCACTTGTATTTTTTGAGATATAAAACTGTATAGAATAGATGTTATGTTTATTGTAACTAGTACTCTTTTTATGAACGTATGATACTCAATATCTTTTTGTTTATGAGATCGAAATTGTTTGCATATTAGTACCTAATGCACGGCTAAACATATCAAACTCTAGATACTTCATATCGCTTGGAAGGGATCAATGAAAAAAAAAACTAAAATAATAAAAATAAAAAGCATTTCTAGCCTAATTTGATCTTTACTCTATATATCACTTCCTTTATCCAGTTTAATTGTGCAATATAACTTAATCCGTAGTGCCATACTTTTGTTATAAAATGTATCTCACCAAGCCTCTTGCACGAATATGCACAAATATAACCGTATTGAGCTTGACCAAATCAAGGGTATAAAATAAACCTCCAAATATAAAGTCAGCATACTTTTATATATCATTACACATTTTATTTGTTGAGTTTTCAGCTTTCGAGTAGCCATTTCAAAGATACTAGAATTATTTTAACCATTTTGGGCTTAGATGGTCACCAAAAGAAACCTTAGAAAAGTTGTTATCACATGTGAGGAGGTCTCAGGAATTCGAGCTCTCAACAGAAGGTTTTCTTCATGGAGTGAAAAAGAAGTTGTGGTTTATCCCGTTTAAAACGAGTTTGAGTTTTACATGTTGCCAATTGAAATATCACTGTTAGTCAAATCACTAAGGGCACGTTGGTCAGAGAATTCAGGGAGATTAGAAATGAAGCTGAGAATCGGATTTCTTAGAAATTGAAATCCAGAGAGATAGTTTATTGAATTCAACTGTTTGGTAGCGTCAGAAATTGAAAAAACAAAATAATCACGCCAAATTCTTTTTTTCCTTTTAAAAAAGATTTAAATAAGAAAAAATAATTAAATAAAACAAATAATAATAATAAGAAAAGATTCATTATTATTAAAAATAATATAATACTATAATAATTAATAAATAAATAATAATCAATAATAATAAATAATCAAAATAATAATAATAAACTATAAAAATAAAAATAATAATAAATAATAATAATAATATTAACAAATAATAAAATATTATTAAATAAATAATAATAATAATAAACTATAAAAATAATAATAATAATAAATAATAATAATAATAATATTAACAAATAATAAAATATTATTATATAATAATAAACAGTAAAATAATAATAGTAATAATAATAATAATAAAATAATTAATAATAATAATAATTATGAAATAAATAATAATAATAAATAATAATAATAAAATAAATAAATTATTATTATCATTATTATTTTAATATTTATAATAACAATAAATAATAATAATAAATAAAAAGTAAATAAATCTCTTTTGTTTTGTAGCTCAAATGAATTCTCACAAGTGAGAAGTGGTTTTCACATCAATTATGATGGAAATGGTTTCCACACAAATTACAAAGAACCTAACTCCTCAAAAAAATCAAATCTCCATCATTTTTCTTTCTCTACCAACCAAAAAAAGGAAATCAAATCATTTCCATTTCTTTATCGAACTCCTTAATACGAGTAACTAACTTGGCATTAAAAAAATAAAATTCAAAGATATTATTTCAATTTCATTTTTAAAAATTATAAAAATGACTATTCAAAGTTGAAACTAGTTCCAAAGAGTATTTCAAATTTTCAATTCACGTCCCACAAAAAAAAAATTTGATCCACCTTTGCGGCCCTATGCCGCCTGCCATCTCACAACCGTCCGATCAATCTCCAAAACCAACACAAAAAACTCTAACTTAACCATGGTTAACTTAACCAAACACATTGACCCCTTAAGCTCCATTTATTTACAATCCATGCCATCAACTCCCTCTTCCTATAAATTAACCTTCCAACCAGAGCTAGGTTTGCCCAACTGAAGAGCCAAGGGCCCTTCAGTAAATTTACAACTCTTAAAACACTTTCTTTTCATTCCCATCTAAAAAAAAATAAAAATGTCGACATCTTCTCGAAAATCAAGCGCGCCGTTAACTTACCGTTCACCAGGTTCGCCGTCAGGTCGATTCAACCGTTACTCAACCGCTTTTGCAGCTGACACGTCATCATCTTCTCCGTTTGCCTCATCCACTAGCTCCAACTTCTACTCGTCTCCATCGCCAAGCCATGTCTACAGCAGATCGTCATCTCCGACGCGCGTGAACCTTCACGCGCTGGCTCCGGTGACGTCTTCTTCTGTTAGAATGTCGTTGACTTCCAGATCAGGCTCCCCGAACAGATCCATGGCAGCGATGAATCGGAAAGATCAAGTTGTACGGAAACAAAACGGTTATAACAATCCGTTGAAGAATATTCCGAAAAAGACGTGTATGTGTTCGCCTACGACGCATCCTGGATCTTTTAGATGTAGTTTGCATAAAAACTACAACAGTACTCAAGCGATGACGTATTCGCCTAACCGATTAAACGCGCGTAGATCTGCTATGACGAATTCGTTAGTTCGTATTGGTACTGTTGAAGGTGGAGATCTGGTTAAACGAGCTTTAGCCGCGTTGATTCGACCTTCATCGCATCAGCAACGAAGGAGATGCGCCTTTGAACCGAGGCCTAGCCGGTTATCGGTTATGTCAAAAGCTGAAGATGATGGCTTATAAGTTTTGTTTTGTTTCTTATCTTTTTATCTTACAGATCTATCACGCGCCGGCGCGTGTATACCGGAAGAAAATCGCGAGTGTTGTAATTTGACGAATCTACTTCAGCTACTGCTACATGATGTTGCTTATCCTTACATTTTATGATACACAAGGATGATGAAGAAGAAGGCTTATTCAGTTATCGGATATTGGAAAACGAAAAACGGATGATCATTTGTACATAGATGATAGTTGTTGTGTTTGGACTGTTTGGAATTAAACTTGATCTCAGTTTTTTCATTCATTGAACCAGAAAAACATTCAAAAACACAATTAAATTCATAACTAAACTTAAAATTAAAATTAATTATTTATAAAATATGTGTTCTTTCCTAATTTGTGTTGAAGAAAATTATTTGATTCATTCCATTTATTTTCGCAGTGTTACGTTCCGTTATGTTTCCGTTGGGTGCCGTGACGTGATCGGTGTTATGTTCCGTTCCGTTAAGTCCTGTAACGTTCCGTTAAGTGCCGTCATTATTGCCGTTCGTTGGAATATGTCTTTCGTGTAAGGTAATTTAATGTATTGTATGTACTTTTTATTTAATATTTATTATTTATTTTGATTTTATTTAATGTGAAATAATGGTTTAATGGTGCACGCAACAGGAATGAGGAGATGTAAAGATTTTGACCTTGACAATGGAAAATGTTGAATTTAACTTTGTGTGGAAGTTAAAACAGTTGGGACTTTTTGGACAATTGACACACGCTAGAGACACCTAATACCTAACGGGATTAAAGGTGGCATGGTTGGGTAGACTAATAATGGGGCTTGACATAAATATAAGACATGAATTTGTTGACTAAAAACAATAATGTAATGCAAATGCAAATTAAATGTAAAGTGTGGTGGTTTAGAAATTTAAACGTTCCAAGTGGAATTGTGGTACCCATTTTTAATATGGTTATTGCTTGTATAAAGATAATATTTTCGTATATTATTTTGTTAAAAAAAAATATCTAAACCTTCAGAAACTTTTATGTAACAAATATTTGCCGTATATTGCTAAAAAAAACAAATATTTGGCATATATGAGTGTTGTCGGTTATTAACATTTTTATAAAAAAATCAGCGTTGGTTATAAAATTGGTTTTTCTTTTAAATTAAATAAATAAAAATTTATTATTTAACCATCTAATGTTTCTACAAGAAGAGATTAAAACTGAAGAGCTAAATTAGTAAGATTGTTAAAGGAAAATTAATTGAAATGCTACAATGTCAAAAGCACAAGACGTAGAAAATGGACCCAACAAATGAAATGTGACACCATATGCAACAAAAACCAAAACTAGAACAAATTGATCCATATCTCTGGAAGGAGCACATCTAGTCGGTTGAACACAGAGCAATGAAAATGACTTTCCTCCATATCGTATTATCATCTGGTATGTGGTAGTAATAAACCTAAATAAAAAAGAAAATTATCTCAACAATGTGATCCTCTGTCATTGTATCTTGGTAGGGCTGTAGGTCCATACTAAGAAAACTGATAAAAAGACAAATCTCAAAATATTAGAGAGAGGGGTACGGTGGCAAAGCCCTCTCGCCACTCTGACGTGGTCTCGCTATTTTGCTCGCCACCATACCACGGTAGCTCGTCACTTGCAAAAACTTGGCTCCCTCGTCAGTTCTACGACGAAGGAAAGGGACAAAAATCTATACGTTGCAAAAATATAGCCGTTGCTATTTTTTTAAAAAATATTTTTTTTAATTTATACTCACTTTTACACTATAAATACTACTACCTCCGTCCCACATTAAGTGTCCAGTTTGACTTTTTCAAGTCTTTTTTCTTCATCTTTGACCTTAATTAATTCTTTTTATGTTATATGATACTTGATGTAAAAT
>BQNB010162365.1:2733-14568 GCA_026074375.1 Tanacetum coccineum | reverse complement strand
TAAGGTATGGATAAACAAATCATTAAACATGATTAGTGATCAAGAAAATAAATTTTCTTTCCTAAACCTTACATTTTTACAAAAGTGTTTTTATAAAAACAAAATATTTATTCATTAAAAGAAATGTTTTATTAAAACATAAAATTTGAAATTTAAATTTTGTTGAACCCAAACTCTGGATCTATACCTTTGGTTAAAAGGTTATTATTATCTTGGATAATCACAAGATAATAATGTGAGAAACTTTGTTGAAGGTTTCACAAAAGACTATGCGGAATCTAGTCTTAAGTGATTAAGAAGTATGTATAACAATGAGAAATTGATAGAACAATGGATTCACAAAAAGCTTTAATATTATATTGATAATACGAGTACTCTAAATAGTACTGGGGTTACAAAAACCTTAAAGCTATGAGGAGTTTTAGACTATGAGATGTGTATGTGAATGAACTTGTTGAACTACTTTTCTCTATACCCTAGGACCTCCTTTTATACACCAAGGAGACCTAATGGGCTTACAATACTTTCCTAAGTATTCAGTCAAATACATTAATTACAATTAATACATTCTAAACATAGACATACACATCTTTAACTATTAGCTGTCAGCAGTGGAATAGATCTTCTCTTATCAGTGGAAACTTCATCTCTTAGCATTGGAAACTTCATTTCTGGAAGATTTCTTCTAGCAGTGGGAAAAATCCTTCTAGCAGGGGAAACCAATATACTAGCAGTGGGAATGCCTTAGCATTTTATTCCCAACAATCCTCCCTTAAACTTGATTCTTCATCTGCTTGATCAAGTTTCTTTGAATAAAATGTCATACCTTGAAGAGGATGCTTCAAACACTTCATCATTGTCTCTGATTTGCAATCTTGTAGATCTTCTCAATAAGCTCATTTGCGTGATCTGAATAACACTTCAGTTGCAGTTTGTTACTAATCATTAACAGTGCTATTCCTACAGATAGATGATAGTCCTTTTCCCTTAGCATGAATATCTCATATCCTTTATCTGTTGAAACATGATGAACTCCACTCAACTCATATAACTTCCATTGCAGTGGTTCATGCATCTTCTTGAGTTGTTTCCACAATGAGTCTTGATTATCTGGTTCATATAGTCTCTTGAGTTCTATCCACAGCTTCATCTCCTTTGGATCTTTAAGCTTCCTAGATTCTTGAAGTTCTTGAGCCATCTTCCACAAAGTATCTAAGTCTTCTCTATCAACTGCTTTTACCAGGTCTTTAAAGGATTGATATAACTTTGTAAACTCACCAACTCTGATGATTTTCCATCTCTTTAGCTGACCTTCTGTTTGAACATACCACCCAAGGATTGGTCTCTTTACTGCCAAAGTCTCAGGGTAGACTTCTTCAACTGAGATAACCTGCATCATTATTTCAATATGTTCTTTAGAGAGTCCTTCCCTTCAGACTGTTGTTCTGAGCCTTTAACTGTTTTCAATCTCTTAGCTCTTTCCTTTTCTAATAGAGTGCCTGGCCTCTTGAATCTTTCACTTTCTAGCTTGGAATCCATAGGCACAAAATCTTGTATGCTTTCCCAAACTGGAATGAAAGTCTCTTAAATCTACTCAAATGTCATGCCCTTGAAGTCTTTTATCTTCCATCCAGCATGACTTCTCAAGGAATGATGTATAAAATTTACTTCTGTCAGTCTGGTTGCTAAATTATTTGCTGTGCTTGATATTTCTAATTTGAGCTAGATCTTTGATATTTGGCAGCTCTCTTGATTAACTCAATCTTAGCCCCAGAGACATAACATCTTCAGCTTGTGCATATTACTTCATATGTTTAGCATATAATCATTGCTTCTGTCAAGTTCATCATTCATCTTTTGAGCTTCTTCATGTGAAGTCTGGCTATCTCAGCATCCCTTGCAGCTTGTTCTCTTAGCCATTGATTTTATTAAGCAAATTCTTCTTCTAGTTCACTAGCTAGATGTTTACTCATTTGTTCTTGAACCTTCTGTTTAGTTGGTTTTGCGGGTTCAGTCATGATTCCTTGCCCCTGTCTTCCTTGCTGATAGATGGAATGTTGATAGGAATAGGTGATGAAGATGTCATATGTAACACCCCCATTTTTACATATAGCAGCGGAAGTTAATCTGGGGTATTACTTCATGGATACAACAATCATAATCATAGAAAATGACCCAAAAGAGACGTTTATTCAAAAGATATGTTATCATTCATTTCAAATCAGAGTTTTACAAAGGCAGGTCCCAAAATCTAGAAACATAAAATGTGAATGATAACAAGTTTTAGCCATCTTCTGTCCATGCCACTCCATGCTATAAGTGCTCAAATACCTAAGATAAAACATGATAAAAAGGGTCACACAAAGGTTGAGTGAAATTCATAGGTTTGAAATGTAATAGTTGAATACAAGTTATAGTGTAAATACTGGTATTGCAGGGACAATCAATCATGGGAAATATGCGTGGGAAACATTATCTTTTGAATCTAAGCTCATGACATCAATACATTAACAGGGAAATCACCGTAGTGATATTGGTTAGGAATTATGTCCCCGGAAAAGGTAACTTGCCAAGGTTACCTATTAGGACAAATATAGTGCGTTTGGCTACCCCAAGCATGGGTATACAAACGGGAGCCGTCACCCCCAATAGATCTATTCACAATATTCGCGTTCACTCGCAATGCAAGTAATTAATGATTCATGATATGTAAATAATGGCACTAGAAGCTACTTAGGCAATAATATATTGGGTTAGCATACATTTAGAAAAACACTATGCATTCATGGTTACACACAAGGTTTATAAAGTATTCAAAAGATTGAAATATGGAGTTATGAATTCATTAAGTCTTTGAAAAGTAATCACATTGTTATAAGATAAACGAGTATGTAAAAGAGTTTGTAACAAGCATGTATCCCCCTCGCGGGTTTATGAAAACATTAAAGAGATTGAAAAGCGATGAGGCTATGGAAACGCACTCTGATTGGTTGTATGTAATAAATATTTCTAAATGAAGCTCACGACCTTATCACGATCTTAACAGGAGGTTGATTATAGCAAATAAGGTAAACAGCCACCGTCCACATCACGCAACCTGAGTAAATAGGGTTGAGTCTTAGGAAGATTGTACTTATAGAACTTTAGTTTTAAAGTTTTGAGTTGATTGAGTGTTTGGAAATATTGTATCACTGTTCAGGCTATCCTTATTCAGAGTTATTCAGTAAATCGTTTGAGGAGTAGGGCACTTTAATATAATAAACCCTACACTCAGTCAGACGTATCCAAGATGAAAACTCTTAATATGAGCTCCATAGTATTGTGATACGTAATAATCAGTTTTAAGCGTTTTAATCAATTATCCTGGAATGTTAAGCACGAGAAGCAGTTAAATTAATGTTATGTCTTGTAGGTTTTAAAACATGAGTTTATACTTTTTCAAAATGTTACATTTTGAACCCTTGAGTTTGAAATGTGGCAGAATTTACCCTGGAGTTCTTTTTCACGTTTACGACTTTGGTCCTTCAACTTTAAAAAGATTATACCAAGTAAAACCTGCACTTGTGAAAAGTTGACATAAATTGACCCTATATTTATAATTTGATAAAATGGACAAATTCAGGCTTCTAGTTTATTATTTCAAGAAGTTCATATTTATCACCCCTATGATAGATTTATAATTACAAACATGTCCAAATTGCCTATGGTCAAGCTTATTTTAACATTTCAAAAGATATTTATAAGTTATAATAAACTAAAATATGAAGTTTTAACGTAACGCAAGTTTAAAATAACGATTCGTTAGGCTAGGAAGCAAAATGGGTCAAATTAGGGTTTCAAAACATAAACACGCGGGTTTTAAGTTCAAATTCCATCATTAATCAATAAAGTGGTTATTTTAACATTAGTTAAGCTATGCTAGGGAATATATTATACAATATTTAATCATTATAAACATTTTGTTTTAAGAAAAATACGCGAAAATTAGGGTTTTGGGTGTACGGTTTTTGATTCAAAATTAAAAAATGAGCATGAATTGAGTTATGAAACTTTAACAAGAGTATATTTAGGATCATATGAACATTATAAGAGTGTAGGAGCAGAATTATAATCCTTAGAACCTAGGTTTGAGCTTATAGCTTGAAAACAGAAAAAATAAAAAAATAAAAAAAAAAAAAAAAAAAAAAGAAAAAGGGTTGAAATCAGGACTTTTAGCTTCGTACGCCTAGAATAATGACTCCCGAGCTTCTTTTCTTGGTTTCTTTTGCTTCACTTATGTTCTTGGGACTTCTTAGGATCTATTAGAATTCATATTGAGCAAAGGATTGCTGCTATGATGGGTTATAGAGGAGGAAGTGGGGGATGAGTAGAAATGAAGAGTTTATGGTCCTATTTATAGTCAAATGACCTTTAAAGGCTAGGGTATGCTTATGATCTGATATGGGACATGTGTAAGGGATAGAGGGTGATGAGGAGAAGCTAGATGATGAGTGTGAGGGGATATGGAGATAGGTAAGCAAGGTGGAAGGTTTTTAGGGGTGTTTGGGTGTCACGGCTAGAAAATGGCCAACAAGGAGGTCATGTGGCTCATTTAGTGTCCAAGGATTCAAAGGAGGTGCTTGTAAGCAGCTTAGGATAGTGTGGTGCTTGTCATGGAGGTGCTTGTTTGCAAAAAGATTAGTTAAAATGGGTCAAAATGAAAGAAACTAGGTTTCGGGTACATTAGGGATTATTTAGGGTTTTCAAGCTTGGATTTCGTGTGTACTTGAAGGATAATGATAGATATATGTTCACAAGAATTGTATTAAGGATTAATAACAAGAATTGATAGGTGGTTTGGGTTTAAAATGGGCAAAAACGAGTAAACGGGTCAAAAGTTACAATTAGTGCACAATTAGGGTTTCTTGGATTCGATTTGCATCTAGCTGAAGTAAATTGATGAAATGAAGTGTGAATATGATTGATATGTTTGGAATTTAAATTTATTACAACTTATTTGAGTGTTCGTTATTTGAGTGTTGGTTTAGGTTTACAATGGATAAAAACGAAGAAACGGGTCATGGTTTAGTATTTTGCTCGGGTTAGGGTTTCTGACTTTTGTATTAGGGTTTTAAGAGTAAAAATGTGTATGAAAGTTTATGAATAGAATAATTAGGGTTTACACATTGTATATTGAGTGTAGTAGCTTGTACACAAGTGATGGTGAAGAAATTAGAATGAAAACGGAGGTAAAATGGCTATTTTAGATGTCATGCTTTAATGACTTATACATTGTGCTTTGAAAACTTGTACTGACTTGTAGGGAGTTTATATTTCAAAATGGGATGTTATGTTACTGTATATATGATTTAGTAGCTTGTGTATTACTTTAGATATTAAAACCTTCATGGAATTTATGTGGTTTAGAGGTTATATGATAATGGTTTAAAAGCCGTTTTGATTATGTTGGTGAATGGTACCATTTAGGATTAATTGTACTTTGTAATAAGGATATGATGATATTGACTTGACATATTGTGATGTTTGCTTGACATATATGAAGACAGGATTGCCATAGATAGGTTACGTGAGCTCGTCTACTTTAGTTATGTAAGTTACATGACATACTGAGATATTGACAATGCAAGTAATGTAATAAAGCAAAAAATTTCCCCGTATAATTATGATAATAGTAAAATAAGTTTTGCATTTAATGAAAGTTCTTGGGTTGTTATAGTCTCCACCCCTTACAGAAATCTCATCTCGAGTTTAATTAAAGTATATAGAGAATTAGATGTAGGTACCTGGGCATGAATTTTGATTTTATGTTAGGTTAATCAAAGGTCACAAGTCCACGTGTGATGATGAATTATATTTATGTTGCGCACCAATAATTATAATATACCTCCTTTCACCAGTCCTACCTTATTTCCAAGACCACACATCTTGATGACAGCCAATAGAATTTTACCAGTTCTGATAGAACCTGGGTGGATGAAGTACTCCGATTTACGGAGCTTGTAGGTTATGGGCCTACCATGCTTCTGCTGTGCTACTGTGATCGTAAAGAATCGTTATTCATTAACCTTTAAAAGTCAACATCGAATAAGAATGCTATCACAAGTCTTTGTCAAAATTTTCATACCTAGTGGTATTGAAATCATTTGACATTGTATAGATTCTTGTGTGTTTCCTTGTTATTATGTTGCAGAATATAACATAAAATTTTAGAATACGGAGATCATGGAATGAGTAATGTCAAGGAATGATTATGAATTTGTAAGAGAGTTGCTAATCACGTGAGATACAAATTTTGAAATGAACAGATGATGAAGGTAATAATGAAAATAAAGGTTATTAATTGTTATTGGATTAAGGGATTGTTTGTACAAAACGGATTGAAAGAAACTTGTTGATTTGTACGTTGTTTATATACTTAAGTACTTATTTATAATTAGTCACTTACAAAAAGAAGCGTTCAACTCCTTGTAACTAAGAATTTATAAATTCATAGTTCGGTGATTTATAATTTCCTTATTCAAATAAAGAAGTAACCTAATTCATTTCAATAAGATGATCATAAATCGTCTTACCTAAGCATAAAAACATGATATGGTAATGTGTAGAAAATGAATTGTTAGATAATACTGAGATGTTGATTGTATTGACGCCCATATAATCAAAGATGATAATTTATGTTTCAAAGGTATGAGGAGAGTATTCAGAGTTTGAACATAATAGAATCGATGGAATTGACAAATAATGTCGAGTTTTGATATCATCAGATAACAAGATGTAACGGAATCGTACTTTAGTATTTCATGGGTAGCTTCTTACTTATGAAAATTCTAAAAGTGTTGATACTTTATGCTACGTATATAGTAGGATTCTAGATTAAAGTAACAAATGACAAGGATTGTGGCTTGATGATTGAAGTTTTCAGATTGAAGAAGATTCTGATGAACTTGAATATCCTCGAGAGTTGTTTCTAGGGTAGAAATCCTAAAGTGAACAAAAGCAAGCTCGTCTCTGAGTATGCTTTCCTGTGGCCCAATTATTTGCTTTTGAGCGCTGATTTGCATAATGTTCTTTCTTTCCATAGGCATTACAAATTAAGGATACTGTTTGTAGATCGTTTATAGTGGTTGGTCTTTTGTTTTTGCAGTACTTGGTCTAGTGGCCTATCTTGTTGCAAACCTGACACTTGACACTGCAAGGTCCCGTGTGATGTAGTCTACATCTTTTACACAAGGGAAGGTTTCCAGTATACCCATTGGTAGCAGCATTAGTCTTGAAGGCTTCTTGTCTTTTATTCTGTTGGTGGTGGTAATCATTGTTATGGTTGTTTTTGTTGTTGTTGTCTTGGTAGTTGTTGTTATTGCGATTGTTGGAGTGGTTATTATTGTTGTGTTTGGGATAGTTGTTGTTGTTGGTGGTGTTTCCTCTATCTTTAAACTTTCTTTTGCGGTCGTTGATTCCTTTTCTTGCTACTAGAGTTCCGCTTGTCCCGGTGTTCTTGTTAGTATTGTCAGTATTTGCCATTGATGCAGCTTGTGCTTTCAGAGCTGAGGAAATGCCAATCATTATTAGTTGCGGATGGCAGGCTAAGTTTATGGCTGGTTGTTTTAGATGGTTGATGTCCTGTTTGGGAGGCATTCTATCAACAAAAAGATAACACGTAATAAGAATGATATCCTAAGTTATAAAAGAGAATGTGATGCTTAAAATGCTTAAAGAGTAATGCTTATTTTTAATTTTAAGCACTAAGGAAAAAGGTTTGGTATGATTCATGAGACGGGAGACTAAATGGATGCAATTGGTGGAATATGATGTATGAAAGGCTATAAGTTGGAAACAATAAGATACGAAACGGGATTGCCTTTTTAATAACTTGCCTTCTTATTGTACATAGTCAAGATTTGACAAGCATTTTTATTTATACCACACACCCGTGGTTTGGATAAAAGTTTTAAATAGTTGATTTGATTTTTGATCTGGTAGATGACATCCTTAATGATCTTCCTAATTTGTTTGGTGACGAGCTTGGATTTTCTCATGTGTGTGTGTGTTCAGATCGAAATTTCTGTAATGAGCAAAGGCAATCTTATCCTTTTTGCCCTAACTTCTTCCTTTGAAGTTTAATAATCTGAGTATGGATTCTCTTAAGTTCGGTCTTTAGTTCGTTATCATTAGTACGTCCTTCTTCCATTTTCTCAATGCGGTGAAGAGAGAGTTTATCTAAGTAATTCAAAATATCTTCGACTTGTTTCTCATTATGTTTCAGATACATCTTATCTGAAACATTTTTCCTATTCAAATACTTGAGGTGGGTAGGAGTTAAACTAAGATGGATGGTGATATCAAATTAAAGTTTTGATTCCGAGATGAATTAGATTAACATAGTTGAGGAAAGTAGATGGCGAAATGAATTCGCTTTTAGATGGTAAATAGTTCTTCAGAACAAATGAATATCGAGGATTCAAATAGTAGTTGATGGTGGTAATATGGAGATAGGGTCATAAATAGCTGGTGGAAGTAATAGGATCTGGTGGTGAAACTAGGTAATTCTTAGCATAAAATGCTTGTACGTCATTCAACAAGGATTATTGTAGAATGGTGAGAACATGGTGGTCATTATTTTAGAGTTTTTCAAAGCAGTTAAGAATGCTTTTCCTGCTGAAGCTGGGGGAAATAATACGATGGACGAAGTATGTTATGAATTTTCATAGAGGAAAAGAGCGTATATTATCGAAGTAGAAGCGATTGGGGGAAAACATATTCTGGTTAACACCTAAATCTGTATATAATATAAGTTATTTATACATAGTATAATAATATGTATCTTTACTATTGTTCCTGGGATGTAGTGCCACGGAGGAATTTTGATGGCTGAAAAAGAAATGTGGTATTTTGTTAAGGTTTTGAACCTTGTTCTCTATAACCATGGACTGATACAATCTGTAACACCCCCATTTTTACATTTGCAGCGGTAAGCTAATCTGGGGGTATTATTTCATGGATACAAACATTCATAATCTTAGGAAAACGACCCAAAAGAGACGTTTATCAAAGATGTTATCATTCATTTTCAAAATCACAGTTTTACAAAGGATGTCCCAAAATTAGAAACATTAAAAATATGAATGATAACAAGTTTTAGCCATCTTCATGTCCATGCCATAAGTTGCTCAATTACCTGAATATAAACTTGGCATAAAAAGGGTCAAACACAAAGGTTGGAGTGAAATTCATAGGTTTTGAAATGTAATAGTTGTATATCGCTAGTTATAGTGTATAATACTGGTATTGCAGGACAATCCTATAGGAACGTTATTTATTGCATCTATGCTCATGACATCATAATTAACAGGGTATTCACCGTAGTGATATTGGTTAGGGACAGATGTCCCCGTGGAAAAATTTATTATCCAAAGAGATGTTAAGAGATACTACCCAAAGAGATATTGAGAGATACTACCCAAAGAGATATTAAAGAGATATTAGGAGATACTACCCAAAGAGATATTGGGAGATACTACCCAAAGAGATATTGGGAGATACTACCCAAAGAGATATTAAAGAGATATTGGGAGATACTACCCAAAGAGATATTGGGAGATATTACCCAAAGAGATACTAAAGAGATATTGGGAGATACTACCCAAATAGATATTTCCATGTACCTAGGCAATAATATATCAGGATAGCATATAGTTTAGCATAACACTTGCATTCATGATTTTATAGTAGGTGTCACGGGTTTATAAGATATGTGAGATTATGAATTCATTAAGTCTTTGAAAAGTAATCACATTGTTATGAGTATATAAAAGAGTTTGTAACAAGCATGTATCCCCCTCGCGGGTTTATAAAACATGTAAATAAGTAAAGGCGAGGTTATGAACTTCACCTGATAGGTAGTTGCAATAAATATATCCAAAATGAAAGCTGACGACCTTATCACAATCTTAACCGGGGAATGTTGACATAGTAAAATAATAGTAAACAGCCACGTCACGCAACCTGAGTAAATATGTTGAGTCTCACCGTTCGGGCCATCATAATTCAGAAGTCATTCAGTAAACGTTTGAGGAGCTAGGGCACTTTAAATCGTAAACCCAACAACTCAGTCAGAACGTAATACCAAGATGAAACTCCTTAATATGAAGCTCCCTAGTATTGTGATATGATATAATCGGTTTTAAGCGTTTTAATCAATATCTGGAAATGTTAAGCACGAGAAGCGTTAATTAAAGTTATGTCTTGTAAGGTTTTAAACATGATTTTATACTTTTTCAAAATGTTACATTTTAGACCCTTGAGTTTGAAAAGTGGCAGAATTTACCCTTGGAGTTTGCACTTTTACGACTTTGGTCCTTCAACTTTAAAAGATATACCAAGTAAACCTTGTACTTTGGAAAGTGACATAATAGACCCCTATAGTTATAACTTTGATAAAATGACATATTCAGCCCTTCTAGTTATTAATTTTAGAAAGTTACGATATATACCCCTTGCATGGATTATAATTACAAAACATGTCCAAATTGCCATGCAAGCTTAGTTTAACATTTCAATAGACATTTATAAGTTATAATAAACTAAAATATGAAGTTTTAACTCAACACAAGTTTAAAATAACGATTCGTTAAGCTAGGAAGCAAAACGGGTCAAATTAGGGTTTCAAAACGTAAACGCGCGGGTTTTAAGTTCAAATTCCTTCATTAATAAATAAAGTGGTTATTTTAACATTAGTTAAGCATGATAGGATATATTATAACAATATATAATCATTATAACATTTAGTTTTAAGAAAAACGCGAAATTAGGGTTTCGGGTGTACGGTTTTGGATCAAAATGGAAAATGAGCATGAATTGGGTTATGAAACTTTAACAAGAGTTTATTTAGGATCATATGAACATTATAAGGGTGTAGTAGCAGGTATGAAGTTGATAGAACCTGGGTTTGAGCTTCAATGATCAAAAATGGTGGAAATTGGTCGTTTCGGGTAGTATTTCCACTTGTACGCCTTGTATCTTCACTCCAAGGCTTCAATTCTTCAGGGCTTCTCTTCTTGAACTTCTTTAATGATCCTAGGATCATATGGGAGCAAAGGATTGCTGCCTTATGGGATTGAGAAAGAAGAGATGTGGTGCAAATTGGAATGAAGGAGTTATGGCCCTATTTATAGTAAAATGAGTTATAAAAATACCTTGAATAATTATGTATGATTTTATGAATTATTGAGTTCGGCTAGGTATTTCGAATTCAAAAGAACACCATAAATCGAATCAAGCTTCAAACCAATGAACCAATAATTTTATTAGCTCCCTTGTACTCCCAAGAACCCTAGAAAAATCGTTCCTTTCCTTGAAAAAATTATGGATGCCTCCCTTTTGATTTTTCTTTGTGCCGAACTAGTGTTTTTAGGGTTTTGCAACATAAAAATGATAAGATAAATATAGGAGACCTATATTTCTATAAAGTGGCCGAATTTTTTGATGATTTAAAAATGGAACTCAGATTTTATAGATTAACAAATTTATTTTGCTATTATCTTTACTTATTTACTTAATTTTTAATTATAATGCATAAATAACTAATATAATAAATCGGCCAAAATAATATATATACATAAGTATTCATTTTTCTTGAATAACATAAAGTATTTTATTTTTACATAAATTTCATAATTGTTACTTGTTGCATTTTCATAATTTATAGCATTAAAATAAATTTATTTAAGCTTTTATGCATTTTTCTTTCATTTTGGTCATTTTACTCTTATTGAGATTTTTAGGTTTTACAAAAGATACCTGCAATTAGCTTCTAAATACGAATATTGTTTAACTTAG
>BQNB010162364.1:0-14568 GCA_026074375.1 Tanacetum coccineum | reverse complement strand
AACTGCTAAGTGCAGGTCATCCTCTCAATAGAAATCTAAAGTTCAGTTAACCCTCTTTATAGGCTGCATATATACTATTCTGCTTATCTTCTACAATTGCTAAAAAAATAATTACCACTCATGAAAGAAGACATGCTAAGTGCATATATGTTTTAGTTCTAAGTGCAGGTATGGTTCCATGCTAAGTGTATTAATTGAACTGTATTAAACATCCTGTTATTAAAATAATCTTTAGGCACCCTTGCCTTCTATAGAATAAAGATTCACTAGTTCATTATGATACCTTAAGAATATAGTCAGTAATCATATTGTCGTTTACTCACAGAGATAATCAAATTAGTGATTGAGTCAAACAAACACTCAATGTTCTAAAAGATATCAGATAGAGGCAAGAGAAGAATGAAAAGATAATTTTACCTTGTCATTTCGCTTATATTCCCTTTAAAGCTGTAAACTAATTATACCTCGTCATTTCGCTGACATGCCATTTGAAGCATACAAGTCTTATGATAGACTATGCTTGATGCTAATAAGATTCATTTCAGGTTGGGGGATATACGTAAGCAACGCAATAAGATGTTTAAAAATATCACTCAATTGGTTGCATCAATTGTAAAACTACTTAGTGGCTATGGTTTCACCAACTAATACATATATGATACTAAAAAACCATAATCAATTCAGAGAAGGCATTTTCACTTGCGATGTCATCTCTGTGGAAATCCCATATACATGTGGTACATGACCTATTAATACTAGAAACAATTTAAGTAAGTTGTTATCTTACACATAAGCCTACTTGTAAACATTTTCTTTTATCAAAACACTACGGTAGACACATAAATTTTCTTTCAACCTGGTTTAGATCCATTAAAGTTAACTTTTAGAAACAAATAAAACCATCACATTGCAACACTCACATGAAAACGATTAGCAGACCTTTGTGAACGACGCACCATTGCAACCTAAAATTAAACAAAAACTAATACTGCT
Organism: Tanacetum coccineum; assembly: GCA_026074375.1. Lineage (NCBI taxonomy): Eukaryota > Viridiplantae > Streptophyta > Magnoliopsida > Asterales > Asteraceae > Tanacetum > Tanacetum coccineum. Next base: position 13,575 of record BQNB010162364.1, on the reverse strand, counting down.
AAGATTAACAGACCTTTCGGAACGACGTACCATTGTAGACACATCAAGAGTCGTCTGCTTCAAACTACTCGATCCTCTACCTCGTCCTTTTCCCATTCCTATTGAATTCTTTCCAACTTCATAAACTTACGCGTAAACTGTTGCAATTACCCTTTTGACTCAATAAAAAGGTTATGGTGTTTGTTACTCTGCTTTTTGCACCATTGCACAGTTACACAATCAACAATGATTAGTCGCATACAGGATAACATAATAATTACTGATCACTTTTTAACTGGCATAACACATTGTTTCTTAATGACACATATCCATTAAATTAACTAAAAAACTAGTTAGTAAAATTAAAAATACATATATGTTTTAGACCATAATCGTAACCAGTAGCTTCAATTGCAACCTTAACCCTTTTTCGTTTGCAACATCAGCCACTAAATGATTAAAATATGGATTAGTTTCACCTTTTCACATACAAGATTGATACGGGTTTAGTAGTATAATATATATTATATATATATAATATTTATTTCTATAGATATATAATATATATATTTATATATATATATTATTTATATATATATATATAAATATATATATATATAGTTAGGATCAAATAAGATGTTTTCTTACGATAAGTAAGATAAGAAGTAACTATTAACGCATTTCTGAGTTTGGTTATTTTTTTTTTTTCCCTTTTTATTTCATACGCAAATATATCTTCTGAAACCTCACACGGAATACGTCAATTCTGATGAAAGTGTCAGATCCTTTAGCCTTCCTCCAGTCGTCGCTCGTATATAATAGCATAGAGGTGCATTTTATCGTACGCCTAATAGAAACTCTAAAACAGAGTAGAGTGTAACGATAACATGAACCAACTGCTTGTCCGATGTATACGACAACAGAGACGCGACGACAGCCTTTATGCTACTATGCAAGTTCACATTTTTCTTCCTCCTCTATGTTTTGTTACCTTTGAAACCTGTCGCACACTCATAAAAATCAAATTTCCTGCACACATTCACATCAAACTAAACATTCGAAACTCAATGGTGCTCTAATGAATGGAAATGCATCTAATGCAAGTCGTATGCATATTCAAATACTCGTGGTCTTTAGTAATCTTTTCTCTCCACTTCTTTATTTTAATTACTTCTTACTGGATCCCTACTCTCTCTCTCTCTCTCTCTCACTTTTTTTATATATATATATTTATATTCTATATATATTGGCAAAATAGCATATAATATATATATATATATATATATATATATATAACACTAAAATACCTATTATCAAATAATATAAGAGTAGTATTCCATTAAGAAATGAAAATCACTTTAGGAAAAGTGATGACCAAATCTTCCTGAGTCGTATCCCGACGAAGCGTGAATTTGAGAATCTCGTTTAAATTTGTGATCGCGTGATTTGAATAATTTCAAATCTTTGATTTTGGATTCTATTTCTAATAATGAAATGCAAAAGCAAATAAAGGCAAGCAACAAATAAAGCAATTACGAATTAAGCACGAAAATGTTAACGAGAATTTAAAAATGCGACATATAAACCTAAATTATCAAATTTTAACCCTAAAAATGCAAATTAAATTTCTAACAGTCCTAAATGATAAAAAATAATTTTAGAAAAAAGAATTATATTTTTTTAACTTTTATTTTATTTTTTATGAATTAAAACTATTTTAATCTAGAAAATTAATTAAAAATGCTAAACTAATTTATAAACATCTAGAAAAATTACTAAAAGTACTTTAGACTGATACTAAGATAATGGTAAAAAGTAAAACCAGATAAGCTCTTGATATAAGCTAGAAATAAGCTGACTAAGCATATAAGCTTAAACTAAAAACAACACTTAAATACCAAGTGGCCCAAGGGTCTAACAGAAAAGACCCAAGGGCGTAGTGGTAAGAGAGTGTGTATGTGAAGGGTGAGGTCGTAGGTTCGAGTCCTAGACCTTAACTTTTTGTTTTTATTTTTTTTATTTTTCTTTTTGAAAACTAATCTATAAGCAATTATAAGCTATTTAACTAAGGAACTTTAGACATAACTCAAAAATAAGCTAGAAAAAGCTATTTAAAGCTGACAATTTTGGTTTTTAAACTTTGATATTACTAGCTAAAACTATTTGTACTTAAGGACTACAAAAAGCAATTAGAAACAAAAATAAGCTGAAACAGATTAAGACTTAGAACTAATAAGCAATGATGACTCAAAATAAGCTGAAAAGCACTATAAAACATTAAGAAAGTTTGAAAAAAAAACAATTTTAAGGATTTTTTTCACTTTTTAAGCTAAATTATAAGGACCATAAAGCACTCATAAAAAGCCAAAAAAGCAAAAACAGATTAAGTACTAATCTAGGTGAACACAAATAAGCTGAATTTAAGAAAATTGGGTAAAAGATTAAGCTAGAAAAAGGACTTAAAAAGTGACAGACTAAAACTAATATTTTGGATTTTTAGATTTTGAAGACAGACTATAAGCTTAAAAAATAAGACTCGATGAGCAAAATTAAGGACTAAAAGCTTAAAACAGATTTATATCAAGACTCAATAAGCAAATTCAAACTAAACTTAAGCTAATTAAATAACTATATAAGCTAAAGATCCAAATTAAAACAGAATGCATACATCACATTTGATTATGACTTTTTGAGCTAAATGGCTATTTTCAGCCCGAAAGATAAGCTACCAAATGCTGTTAAAATATCAAAATAAGCTTAAACATATTTAGATTATACCCTTATAAACTTGTGTAATGAAAATCAATACCTAAAACAACTTTTATCTAGCCTATTTTTTAGATCTAAAACTGACTTTTAACCTTTAAAAACTGAAACCTAAGAACTTGTGACAGATTATGGTCACAACCACAAATGTCTAATGCATACTTTAACAATATCATTTCTACTGCATTTTGAGCCTAAAACAAGCATGAAAACAACACTGAACTGCCATTAAAAAAGATCTAAGCAAATGAGCTTGATTATGAAATAAAAACACCATAGATTCAATCCAATGATAGATTTCACCTTAAAACTAAGATCTAAACTTCAACAACTTGTAAAAACTGACTTTTAGGCTAAATTAAAGCTTGTTAAAACTGACTTAAGGACCAAAGTAACTTAGGAAGCACTAACATGTGTTAGTGCTGCTTATGCCAAACACCTCTTTAAAATCTGTTTTCTCCTTTTCAGGCTACAAAGGTTTAAATTAAGCTAAAACTTGTAAAAAAAGATTAAGCACTAAGTAAAGAAAGGATAAATAAGAACAAACTAACAGAGATTAAGCAATAATAAGCAGATATAAGCAGGAAATAAGAAAAACAGTAAAATGAACTAAAATATGAAATAAGAGATTATGTACCTTGATCCCAGCTAAACAGGGATTAAAATGCTCTTAAGAGGTTAAATAAACAAGATCCAGCTTGTTAAAACAAGCTAGTAAGGTCCATAAGCCCTTCCCTTTTTGGCTTATCATCCAAAAGTAAGTTGAGGAAATTTGTGAGTGAATTAGGTGAAAGCTTATTCAGATTAGCTTTGAACAAGCTAAACTGGATAATGACTAGCTTATTAAGATCTTATTAGCTTATTAGGTTGTATCCAAACTCATGATTAACAAAATTTCTTAAAGTAAAAACAGAATTAAAAGGTACAATTAAAATGAACTGATACTTTTATTAATATTGAAACGTTTACAAGCTTTTAAACGAAGAGATGCATTAAAACAAAACAATAAGCTAAAAATTTAGAATAATAAGCTACTAAAACTAAATTAAGCTAGATTTCTACACAATCTTCTTTGTGTGAGGAGGCCTACTTATATAGCCTTCAGAGGAAGGATCCAGAAGCATAAACGCGTCCCCAACTTTTAATCTTGTCCCTTTAATCCAAACCGCCTCATTCATCAAACAATCTCACCCCTTGATTTGAGTGCCATGTCCTATCATCCAATAGGGGTTATTAGGATTGCCAGCGTGGCTAATAGAATGTCAGACGTGTCGGAGGTGATCTTCTAGAAGAGGTGAAACGGGATGGGGAGTTGGTTTTACCCTGCGTAAACGTTGTGGTGAAAAGGAAGGGGGTGGGTAAATAGTGCTTGGCGGGTTAATATTTGACTGGATAAAGGGTGGTAGAGTTGGGCTTTTGTTATTTTCATGGGCCAAGGTTAGGATTTAATGGATTGGTTTTATAAAGATTAATAAAAGACTTAGGTTTTATAAGTATTATTCTTAATGGGCTGACCCAGCCCAATAAAATGGGTATGGGTTGGTCCATTAAGGATAAATACGCCTTCGGCTTCGATTTCTTGCACTCTTTCTATTCCCGTGCTTGATTTTGTCCGTATTTGCTTTATTTTTTTCCTTTTTGTGACATATCCATACTTGCAAGACACAATTCATGAAATACACATATACAATGCAATTTTTTATGTATTTTTGGTCATTATTGGTCTTTTTAGCTCGTTTTATTAGGTAAAAGGTATGTGTATTTAAGCACATACCAAAATCCCCCATACTAAGCTATTGTCGTGTCCTCACGCAATGTCATAAATACACAATTAGAAAACCAATAATTTAAACCCCCTTAGACTAATTATCTCAAAAAGTAGCTAAGTGTTCATCTAAGGGGATTAAGAAATTACTAGTTTTAAAAAGTCCCTCGTTTTACCATTTTTATGCATTTTTTTATTATTATTCATACATATCATAACTTTAAGGATCACGGAACAATAAACACTAAATGGATAAATTCATCGTCCTCGATTTTTCACTTGCCCCAAACCAAGCTTAAAAATGAAATCATTGTTAAATATAAGTTAAGAAGCTAACACTACTCATAAAAGCTAATGTTAGGATCATGAAAAGTCTCGGTCACTTCCAATATTAACTAGTCAAAGCCCGTAGTTAGTCAATGTCTAGTATGATAAGCTAATATGGCCCAAAGGCCCATAGAAAGCCTATTAAGGCCTATGGCCAGTTATGTTTGTAAGTACAAATACCCTCTCCATGCTTTGGAGAGGGTGTTGGTTTGTTTTGTATTCTCATTACACTTATGAAATATATGTTTCTTACTTTCTCTCTCTAGAATACATCCTTCCTTCCACTTTCTCTCACTAAGTTCCTTCCCATCTCATATCAAAGATTACTTGTATTCTTCAATTAGTATCAAGAGCCATGGAGTGGTGCGTTTAGTTTTTGAGTTTAATATATTTTTTTTGGTTCGTGTGTTTTAAGCAAAAATCGTCCTTTATTTTTTTCTTTGATTCCAAAGCTTTTGTGTACACTAAAGGATTATTTACCTTGGTAAATCTGATATAGTATCTTTATTATATAGGTGTACAAGCTTAGAATCAATAAAATTATCATTTTTGTTACTTTTTGTGTTCGAAAATCTTATAAAGAGCAAAATCTTGATTTTAAAATTTTCGGCTTAAAAACCTTAATGTTTTCATTTTTCTTATTCCTATAGGTTTAGTAACACTAGTTGTATAAGTATTTTTGCAAAACAATCATCAAAAGGGTGTTTTTTTGTGTTTTTAAGTTTTTGGGTTTCATAGTAGTGGAAGTCAAACAACCCAAGTCGAACAACTCAAGTCGAACAACTGAGTCGAGCAACTCAAGTCGAACAACTGAGTCGAACAACTCATGTCGAACAACTGAGTCGAACAACTCAAGTCGAACAACCTTAGTCGAACAACTCATTTCAAGGGAAACAGAATAACTCACTTCAGTTAGAACCGAACAACCCGAACTCTATTGGAATCGAACAACTTCCTTTAAGTGGAAACCAAACAACTTGTCTTAACTGGAAACCGAACAACTCGATTTATGTTGAAACCGAACAACTAGTCTTAAGAGGAAACCGAACATCTTAATTTGTGTAGAAACTGAACAACTTGTTTTGTGTAGAAATCGAACAACTTGTTTTGTGTAGAAACCGAACAACTTGACTTCAGTGGAAATCGAACAACTTAATTTTAATTGAAACCGAACAACTCCACTCTAGTTGAAACCGAACAACTCCACTCTAGTTGAAACCGAACAACTCCACTCTAGTTGATACCGAACAACTCGACTAAGTTGGAAACCAAACAACTTGGCTTTTGTTGAAACCGAACAACTCAAGTTTTCAAAATTATACGGTTTATTTCGTTGACTTGTAAAATCCCGTGAAACATTTATTTGTTTTTCTCGGTTTTGTCAAGAATTGTAAAATCCCGTGTAGTTTCATAAATTAAAACACTTAAAAGACAACTTAATTAAACACAATTACTTTCTACCACCGTCCGATCAACCAAGTAATCTTTTAACATACACATTTCTCAATGATGACTCTTGCTGACAAAGCGATTCTTTCGGGTGCCGACAATTATCCACCTATGTTGGAAAATGATATGTATGACTCTTGGAAAAGCAGAATGAAGTAATACATGATGAATAGACAACATGGACGAATGATCCTTGAATCCATTGAAAATGGTCCACTCATTTGGCCTTCAATTGAAGAAAATGGAGTGACAAGGCCAAAGAAATATTCTGAGTTATCTCCTACTTGGATGGGATGGAACGCGGATATCAAGGACGGTGTCTCGGTGAAGTAGTGTCATAAACTAAACAAGTGTTTTAGAAATCAAGTCGTGTTGTGACTTTTAGAAATAATTTCTATAATGGTATTGGGACCTATGTAACTCTGATCTTTCTAATAAATGAAATTGTGTTTTATAAACGTATCTTTGAACGTTTACTGGGACTCGTGTGCATGTATTATGAAGTAGCACCCCAATCATTGTATTCCGTTGCGTATCGCATTTTGGGGGTGTTACAGAGTGGTACCAGAGCACGAGTTGTAGTGAACTAAGTCGTTTTACAAAACTTGGACTACAACTGTTTTTGGAAAAGTTTCACGAGTCTTTCACCGATGTCCGATATCCGCGCGCGTGTTGCTCCCGATCCTTAGAAGCCTTATGTGGTATATATTTGATTGCATATTATGTGCGTAACAAGTGGTTGACACTTGGTACAAGTAATAATTATATATATGTATATAGATATATATACGGCATCCGTTCTATGGTATACGATTATATATATCTTGATATTCGCTTCTTGCGAAGAGTTTAACTTCTTTAAACATTTCGATGCGATATGATAAAAATTATTTTGATACGTGATGAAAACATCGTTGTTATACGATTATCTTCGAAACTTTTTCGCAAACTTTACTTTGTTATCTCTTGATGTCGGGACTCGACTTAGTTTTCGATCCCACTTGAAAATTTTACTAATTGATTTTGAATTTGAACGCTCTTCTTATTGATTTTGATTCGCATATGTTGTTTCGTAATCTATCATTTTGAGATTTTCCTGTTAATGGGAGTATGACTTTTATATGTCATCCCATGAACCTTCATTATTTTGGAAAACAGTTATAAACATACTCCCGCGTAATATGTCGTTTGGAAACGTCTATCTTTGGAACTTTCGAATAAAGTTGGTGTTTGCGTTTGATTCTCTCGTATCGACCTCTACTTAGTAAGTCATGAAATATTTGATTCTAGAAATCTATGAGTTTTTGTGTTTGAAGGAGTGTTAAGTCATTAGGTATGGCTTCGTATTGGCGTTTGAAGGAATTAAAATGGTGTTTGATTGTATTTTGAAATGGATTATACGGCAGTTTGAAACCAGCAGGTTGTGGGATTGATTGTGAATTATTTTTTGTCATAAGGCACCTGGGAAATCCAATATGGATGTGGGCATATGTCTTAAGTATATGTGGTTCTTTGGATAGGGTCGTATCTCCTCCGGATGAGTGAGATATCGTCATTTTTGTAAAAATAGTCAAATCGGGTATACCGTTGGGAAAAGGAGTATAACTCTATATTTTTGTAATAACTTTTCAAAAGAAAATTTAGGTGCCTGTAGAAGACTCTTAGGGGTATCACCAACAATTGGTTTCACATCAAAAACATCAATAAATTTCAAATTTCGCTCATTTTCGTAAGCTACAAAAATTTGTCAAAATTTCTTTGGGGATTGCTTTGGGATAACAGCTTGTTGGGTATGTTTCAAAATATTTTGGTCTATGAAGACCTGGGAAATTGGACTAGGATGTAGAAAGACGTCTTAGGTACATATAGGAATTTGGATGGAATCGTATCGACGGCCGACGAATGAGATATCGCTAAAATGGCAAAACTAGTCAGAAAATTTAGACCAGAATTTGAATGAGTAATAAGTTCAAAAACTTATATAGCAACACCTAAATATGTAAAACTGTAAGTTCTAGATATTGAACAAACTTAGATTTGAGCGGTCGTTTCAACTTTTGCGAATGCACAGTTTAGGAGGTACACTCAACTTAGTTGAGCGATAAAATTCTGGAAAGTTAACAGCCTTGATAGAATAGAGGCAAAATGGTAATTTCACCTTGGTTCTGAAACTTTCTGGGCAGTGGCCCCTATGTTTTTGGAAATTAAACTCGGAATGCTTTCCATATGCGAAACCCTCATACCTTTATCATTCGCAGATTAGTAATTAGGAAGGTTTCAAGAAGCTAAAGGCTTATTGGCCAGAGGTCAATATTGCCTCAAAGTTTTGTCTTATCACCGGCATGGTGATTGCGTATTCTTTTAGCTATTACTTATGATTTAGAACTCTAGGAGAGTTCATTTATATGTAGTTTATGTATTGGAAACTTAGAACTGTCACGTTCGGCTGTATAGGCTTTGAAAGCCAATGATGTATCCCTTTTTGGGAAGAATGGTATGTATGTATGTTATTGTTGGCATTGTTATTACAATTGTTGTAATTGTTCTTGGCTATGAGTTAGGAAGAGATGTCATTGTATAGGTTGTACTATGAGTAAAGCCTGGAGGTTGTGGTTACCCCTGAGGCACCCGACTCATTGAGAGATTGATTTAACCCTTAGTGTTTAGTGACTTCAATTAGCGAATCTTTCGCATGAGTATGTTACTTGCTTGCATAGTCCATGAGTGGGTATTATTTTTGAAACTTGTTGTGACCGTTGACCAAAGTGTATTCAATGATGTTTTATGACTTGATGGTTTTATAACTGTGAATTGCAATAACGAATTTGTGTGTTGAACGAATGTCGTTGCGCGAATCATATTGAGTATGTTTTATAAATTGTTTGTGTAAACCATGGAAAATGTGTTTTTAAATTTCATAAACTAACCCTATGGTGTCAAATAAAATTTTCTTTTCAAAAAAAACATTTTCCTTTTTAAATAATAAGAATGGAAGGTGGTGCTATCTTCTTTTCTTTCTTTTGAAATAATTTGATTTTTACTATTTGAAAATTTTCTTGGAATTAATTTAGCTGTAGCGCATGGAAAAGAACGTTATTGATGAGGAAAGACACGCGGTCGGTTTGGTCCTCATTATGGCATAACATGATCAATATGCATTATTTAGGGAAGAAACCAGCTATGTCGGATAAATCATCTCCCTTAAAAACCCTATCCTTATCGACTGCATGGAGAGAGTCTCATGTGAGTCATTATGACTGAGTCGTTCCGAAGCGGAAATACCTACGGTATTGTTCAGAACGAGTGTGTCTAAAAAGGAGTGATGTTTAGTTCGTAGTATTTAGGAGCGGTGATTGTTATGAAGACGCGTTAAGACCAAGTATAGTCGGTGTGCTAGTGAGCAATGATAGATTTGAGCTATCAAGGGTGTGAACCTGATACCGACACTGAAAAGGAACCTTCTTGGAGATGTAAAGATTCCCTATACGGTGAGTGGAAGCTGATATGGTTAGTCCCAAGGTTGAAAGTGAGAAATGGAGAAGACTTTCCACTTTGGAATGTATGATGCTTTACATATATCAACTGATGGTGTGAAGAAGTCTTCTTTCCCAGACAAATAGAGTGTAGTGGTAGTAGTGTCGTAAGTTTTACTGAGGACGTCTAGGATTTTAATGAGACCACTATAGCGATACTTTTACTCGGTTAAGTGTAGTAGCTCCTTCTCAGGACGTGATGACACAGGGCGTAAAGAGTGAGGAACTTGATTTATAGAATTTAGCTAATGGGCAACGTCCATTTTCTAATTACTAGAGGAATAACCGAAATAGCCAACGTCTTAAGTCGAGCGGTATTGAATTAGGATTGTGAGTATTTCGACTTGATGATTTGATTCATCAATGATGCTACGCGATGAGAAGGGACCAAACCAACGATGTTAGTCGCCATGAGGAAACGTTGAAATTTTTTATTTTCGTCGAACGAGCAATAAGTCCATGATGCTCGTTGTTTTCTTAATTGATTTTGATCTGTCATTTGACATTATGTGTTGTAGCGGGATTGTCACCGCCGAATTATGTGGAATATGTGTTATATGTGTTATATGTGTTATGTGCTTTAAATGGCAGTGAGTGTTCATGTTACTTTTCGTGGCCAGTGATGCGGCTTAGGTTGTAAGTAAATGAGTGTAATCTCCCAAGTGAGAATTTAGGATGTAATAAGGTGGGTGGACATCGCCAAAAGTCTTGTTGACGATTGTGGCTTGAAGTACCCATGAGAGTGAGTGTAGACCAATTAGAATTAGCCATGTATATGTTAGAATTATCGTCGAGGTGGGCTTGAGGGGGGGGGGGGGGTGGGGGGGGGGTGGGGGGGGGGGGGGGGGGGGGGGGGGGGGGGGGTGGTCTTTGTAGCAAGCTTGGTACGATGAGGAAAATGTGACCGGAGGGGTATAAACCTAAGTGTTAGAATGAATAATTATGCCAAAAGCTTCAAAGGGAAGTGAATACGATATGTGATAATAATCGCCAATGCTTGGTTGAGAGCAGGCGTGATAAATGCCTTTGTATGAGGCCAATTCATCGAGTCATCATGTAAAAGATGGCGAGCGTACAATAGGTACTTATGTGATTATGTGGGCATGTGTAACAATGTCGTAAGGTGATTAGGAGATCTAATTGTTTTGGATTATTTTTCGCAACCGGAGGGGCATTATTGAACGAGACCGGAAGGGCGACATGTGTATTTTTATAACACCCGGTGTTTTCAAGTCATTGACGACGTCGATAAACCTAATATTTATTTTTAGTATTGTATGCGTTTGCTTTTAATTTCATGAATTAAGTAAAATCGCGTAAGCTAAAAATTAGCGTTAATGTAACGGGCATCAAACAATTAAATGTTTACATCAAGCAAGAGTTAAGTAATTATTTTGAGAATAATTATTAACTTTGTTCATTTTATTTTTATCGGATACGTAAAGTGTATACGTTTCGCGATAAATTGCGTTTAGGCACTCCCGGAACCACCAAAACTTTTCTACGCTTCAACAAATACTCACATTTATACCCAATACTCAAAATCATAAAAATATATCATATATATCTTTGTTTGGCCGAATTTAGAGATATGTATCCAAGAAATAAGAAAAAAATCCACAACTTGGTCAATGTACATCTCTTGCATTTAAACCTAGCCCATGCCTTGTCTCTTTGACCAAAAGACCAAGACCAAGACCAAGACCCATCCCTAAGACCTTACCATGTTCCTTTGACTAGACCTACATCTTATATACATGTATACATTTGATAAATAAACACACATTGCATAAAACACTTAGTAAAAAGAAAATTTCCTATCTCTCTTTCTCTCTTTGAAGCCACGGCTCAAACACCTCTCTATAACAAACCCATACAAAATTTTATTCAACCTATACCCTTCTATACACATCCATTATAAGACATTCTAAGGTATTTCCAAGCATTGGCTAACCTTTTTCAAGTATTAATCAAGAAAGGAAAGATTAGGGTTTTATAAACCTAATCTAGGGTTTCATCTTGCAAGCTTTGGTTTTGTGGCTAAACAAGGGTTTAGCACTTGATTATCATCATCACCACACATCCTAAGGTCTACTTGAACTCTTTATGTTCTTACAATTTTCATTAATATGCATATGTTAATTCTTTATAGCTTAAATCACCATTTAGGATTTTTAACATGTAAAAAGGAATTTTTATTTGTTGTCATCATAATCCGTATCACTTTTTTATATATCTTATGATGTTAATGACATCATGTTAAAATGGTCACACAAGTGATTTACACTCTTGGTTAAGTATGAAAATGATTATGTATTATTAGGATTTACAAATTTCATATAATATGTTTCAAGTTAATGGATGGTAAATGGGTCATGTTAATTGTTGATTATGGACTTTTAATTTCATGTTATTTAGAACACTAAAATTAAAGTTCATGTTGGAAGAAATAACTTGCTACACTTACTGGTTTATATGTATAAAAGGATAAGTATAAAACTTGTGATAAAAGGTTATTTTATGAAAGTTAAATGAAACACCCCAAAATGGGTCGCAGCGGAATACGGATCTTTTCGGGGCGTATTTACTTATCAGTTCAATAACACAAGATTATATATTGAACGACCCACAAAACAGTCATTTAAATGATACATTAGATTTTATTTAAGTATTTGTTACATAAATCCCAAATGCTTTACTTGATATTGTTACAAAGAATTTAAAGCCCATAACGGAAAAACAATAATGTATATGCGACTAATTTTAAGCATGACTTCAAAATATAACCCCCAATGGGATCTTCGCACCTCTGTGCTTATGACTATGCAAAAACATTGCATTTAAAACGTCAACATATAGTTGGTGAATTTCATAGAGTTTAATATTGATCGCAGGACCGCAAGACTTTCCCTGTGATAATGCAACAGATGCAGACATCACAAATGTATTTACGTTTTCCTAAGCTCATGACACCGAAACTCGACATAATTGAATACAATATATAGATATATATTGCCTACATTGCCCGTGATGATGTTCAACCCTTAACATCCAGTATCCGACATGAAATACGTTCGTTTACCTGGTGATAGCTAGTCACCCGAACGGGGAAGTCATCCCAAATAGATCTATTTATAATCATTCGCGCTCACATAATGTAATCCACGACTACATATATGTAATTTAACAGTTCATGATTCATGGGCACAGTGGGTTATCGCTACTTAGGCAAAACGTAATCATGATAAAATGTACACTTGCGTCCAATTTGTAAAACGTGCATATGTTTCTCACCCCAAAACTTATAAAGTATGATTAAAGTAAAACGTGGGGCTATGAACTCACCTCAAATGAATTTGAACAGAGTATATCACTACTGATAAAGCGTCACGATAAAGACTGAATGCAACCTAATAAAGTATAGGTCGATTAAGAAGACTGCTAAGCATACAGACGAATAGTACACAATACAATGCCACATATATACTTGTAGTGAATTTTGATAAAATCATTGATGTATTTAGGATATAATAAAGGTTTTGATCTTTTATAATTAACATTGTACTATCGTTTGGGCTATCATTAAGGATAAAGGTCATGACATGACGTACGAGGAGTTTAGGACACTTTAAATCGTAAATCCAACAACTCATCGATACGCCATCCGAAGAGGCCTTAATATCCTTTATAAAATTCCCTACTAATATAGCACTTGTAGTTAAAAATTGATATTTTAAATCATAAAGAAAAATGTTT
>BQNB010162363.1:0-14568 GCA_026074375.1 Tanacetum coccineum | reverse complement strand
TTAGAACTTTTCAAAATTTACAAGATTGCCACAAATATTACGAGCCTTTGATCAGGTCAAAGTCAATCAATCAGAAGGCTAAGAGTATGTTTTACTTGAACTCTTCTCTTTGTATGTATTATACCTTTTTACTGGATAAAAAGGTATTTAAGTTATGTTCAATTAAAATTTAAGATATCTGACTTTTTTACTTGTTAGTTAGGTAACAGGTGAATTAAGTTGAATCCAAACACTCTTATTCACCTCTTTCTTTCTTTTCTTTTTTTATTAAAGTTTTGTGTTTTTATTTAGTCTAAATATATCAAAAGCCTTCATAAAAATTCGTCATGTTTATATAAAATTCAAAAAAATATTTTCTTTTTGTCATAATTGTTTCATGATTTTTAGTCACGTTTTACTATTTTTAAAAAATCAAAAACCAATTTTGTTTTTCTTTATATAAAACTGTTTTGTTTTAATTTTATAAAAAATAGCAAAAAACGTAAAAAAAAGCATATTGTTTAATTTTCTGGTAGCTCTTCAGTAGTGTTTTTAGTTGGGTAGAAATTTTTAGAATTCGTTTGGTATTTTATTATAATTTAAAAGCTGTTTTAGTTATTAAATTAGTTAAAATATTTTCGTTTGTTTAAAAAGTTTGTTTTGAATATTAAACAATAGAAACTAAGTGATGCCATGTGTCCAACCAACTTGAAGTCGATGGTCCCAAATTGGTTTCTTATTTTCGCGTTTGTTCAAAGTTATAATAAATAAATTTGTCCTATTTTGTGGAAAAAATAATACTACTTGATCTTTAATTGGACGTTAGAAGACTCGTAAGTCTTCAAAACTTGTATTTGTTAGACATCATTTTCTATCTTATCATATTTTTGGATGAGATGGGAAATTTGTGAGGAGCATATAAACTTATAAGAGTACTGATCGTTAGATAAATTATCCCAAATTAGGCGTCCAAATATTTTTCGGCAATTTTATTTATTATATTTTTTTCTATCTTGTGATATTTTTGGGTCGTATCCGTAACAATTAGAGGAGCGTTATTTTGGATACTAATAATTCGTTGATATCAGGGGACTCATACCCGCCATAAAAAATCAATGACTGAGAATAAAACCATCTTAATATTTAACCTATTTTTTAATATCTTATGAACCTTTAATCGTTAGACAAAACAAATTATACCGTCACAACCAGCATTTAATTATCTTTCTATAGACGGGAACTTTGATTTACTTTCGACAAATTTTTTCCCCTTTTATTCACATTTTTTTTCATTTTTTGACGCTTTTCGCCTTCTTTCTTTTTTCATCGGTGTTGAAACTTGCTTGAGAAATCACATGTGATTAAATACTAATTTGAATATACTAATAAAATCACATGTGATATTAGTGTTAAAACCGTGCCACTTATGGACTATTGATACCGAAGAACGAACCCGAACCATCTTCACAAACATGACACGACGACCTTAACCTGAGCAGACAACTCGACATGATCACTTCATAGATGAAGCCATAACTCCGACATGATCACGAACGAGAACTCCGTTCCAACATGCATTAATTCCTCCCTCTCGTTTAGTATTTTTGGTGAGGTTTAGAGCGGTAACGTTTTATCGTGATCGATCAAGTTAGGGTCAATGGGTATAAAACATCATTATGGGCGATAAGTAGGACGTAAACGTAACTGCTTTGACTAAGCATTTAATAAAACGTGTTTTCCTTTCTATTAGAAGATTTGCATGCTATTCACATTATGTGACATTTAAGGACTTAATTAAATTTGTATTTATCTTCTTAATAATTGTCGTTACTTCTTGCTACATACTATATAAGTAAAAGTTTTCGAATTCACTGGTTATTACAATAACGCCCGGTAACGCCATGCCACGTGGGCATAACGCCGGCCGGGGCGTTATGGTACCGTGGGCTCTAAACACTATTAGAAAGCGTGGTAGCATTTTTGAGATTTTTAGTATCAACACTAGCTTTTTTTTGTTTTTGCACTTGTAATATCGACTACTTTTGGTTTAATATTTGAAGTTTTGAACAGCATTGACAATGTTGTTAAGCAGTAAAAGTAGTATACATAAGCCTAGTTCTTGAGAATTTTTTTATGCATAATCAGTTCTTTTTGGAGTAAATTGCATTTTTGGTCCCTGTGGTATGGCCAAATTGCAGGTTTGGGACCCTAACTTTCGAAATTGCAGTGATGGTCCTTATTTTCAAGTTTGGGTTGCAGGTTTGGTCCTTTTGGGTTGCATTTTTGGTCCCTGTGGTTTGGCCAAATTGCAGGTTTGGTCCCGGCCCGGGACCAAATTTGCAACAAAAACTTGAAAATAGGGACCATCACTGCAATTTCGAAAGTTAGGGTCCCAAACCTGCAATTTGGTCGAGGTTAAGAGCGGGGTTAAGGCCATTTAATTTTGTTTAGGTTTTAAGAGGCCATATTGCATGGGTTGTGTCAAGCCGCGTCGTTTAGGTCGTGTAAAATCGTGTCAGGCTATCCTTGGCTGTGTTGGGCCGCGATTAAGCCGTACCAGGCATAATTTTTGAGATAATTTTCGATATTGAACCTGTAGGTCAATTTATTATAGAGGTCAATGGAGCCGCAACAAGTCAAATGAAGCTGGGACGGGGATCAGCTCATTTGGAGATCCAGACCGCATAGGATCATGTTGGCTCAATGTCAAGACTCAGAATAATGATCTGTTTAGTGTTTGAGGTACGTGATGATGATAAGGTTACGGATTAATGAGAATTGTTGATGACGTAAGGCAACCTTGATGTGCTGAGGTCAAGGTAAAGATATGCGATGAGGGCTAAAAGCCACCTCGATGCACAGGTCGAGGTAAATTGATTATGTCAGTTAAAAACATAGGGCCATGCCAAAAATAGGTTTGGTAAGGTTTTGTCAGGCCATGTACATGGGAATGTCAAAAAAGGGCAGATGCCCCAAAATAGACGAACTAGATTATTGGTTAAACGAACCAGGTCCAAGGAAGGTTTGGCTGGTCTTGTGATGGCAAGATATATCTCGACCAGGTCCATGCAAGGTTAGACGAACAGGTTCAAGGTAATGGTCAGGTCTTCAACACGGAGACAACAATATTTGGAGTTGATGGACCAGGTAAGCGTTGACTAAGCCAGGTGAGGTATGGACCTGGTTCAGGATTTATCTCGACCAGGACCAGGCAATATATAAAAATGAACGGGGTTCAGGTAAGACGCCCAAATTCAGGCATGATTTTGACCTGGTCCAAGTTCAAGTGTTATTTTATAGAGGATCCAACATAGTTAAGTAGTTGAGGAAACATTCTCCCCCTTGGCCAGATTTGAACCCGTAAGGATTATCCTCGCATTGGCTGCAATGATGCGGTGGATGGTATTTCAGTTTGATGTGAAGTCCGCGTTCTTAAATGGAGAGTTAAAGGAAGAGGTTTATGTGCAGCAACCAGAAATTTTTTTAAAGTTCCAGGAGATGAACACAAAGCATACAGCTTGAGAAGGCACTTATATGGCCTCAAGCAGGCCCCTCGAGCATGGTATAGCAAGATAGATGAATTCTTTCATTTGAATGGGTTTGAAAGAAGCTCCAAATGAGCCAACGTTATATGTGAAACGAGAGGGAGCTGAAGATATTGTGTTTGTTAGCTTGTATGTGGATGATATGATCCACACAAGCTCATCTATACAACTCATCTTAAGATTCAAAGAAGCTATGATGAATTAGTTTGAAATGACAGACTTGGGGGAATCAAATTTCTTTCTTGGTCTTGAAGTCAAACAGACGAAAAACGGCATTTTTGTATCTCAAGAGAAGTACGCTCGAGATATTCTGAAGCAATTTAATACGAAAGGGTGATTGATGATGGTACAGGGATGGCAGATGCAAGGAAGTTCAGAAGTAATATATCTCACTCACACGCGACCAGACTTGGCATATGCAGTTGGTCTTGTATCAAGGTTTATGCATTGTCCAAGTAAACAACACTATGGAGCAACAAAGAGAATTCTTAGGTATATTGCTGGTACAACAACGTACGGGATTTGGTATGTAAGAAAAGAAAAGTTTGAACTGGTAGGCTATTGCGATAGTGATTGGGCCGGGGCAAAAGATGACATGAAGAGTACAAGCGGAAACTGTTTTATGTTTGGTTCAGGAGTAGTCACTTGGGCGTCGAAGAAACAAGCTATTGTCGCCTTATCTTCAACAGAAGCAGAGTGTATCTCTGCAGCAACAGCAGCCTGCCAAGCTGTGTGGTTAAGGAGAGTGTTGGAAGACTTGAATCAGACACAGGATGACAAGAACGTGCAACTGTTATCTTTAGCGACAACAGGTCAGCGGTTGCGGAAAACTGAATTATATTCTAATAAAATGATAATTATACTAAGAAGACAAAAGTCGTTACGATTCTAATATCATATTGTGTACAAAAACAAGGAATAGAAAAATGAAGAGTAACCACTAGCAATGGCATACGCGACAGCTAAATCAACATGGAAAAAGTGTGAAGTTAGATACATTTACAAATGATTATCTCGATTTCATAAGGGGATTAACAAGCAATCCTAAGTACCACCTAATATGAATCAGTTTATTTCACAGGATTGATCAGCTTAAACAATTAGTAGAATATAAGTAACAACAATCTAACTGGGGCATTTCATCGAACACCTGGTGTGTGTTCATTAGATAATAAAAACAAAAAACCAACAAAAGTTTTCATTTCATCAAATGCTTGGTGGGTGTTGATCAGATGATACGTACCAAAAGCAGCAGGAACTAAGGTTGGTGTTTGGATAGTCCAGTTTCATGTTTGATTGTTTATACTTTGTACATTAGATGGGCCCAATTTGTAGCCTAGTCCCAATTTGTATCCAGGGGTGTCAAATTGTCAATCTGGTTATCGGTCGAGTTTGAGACTTATCAGGTCGGATCTATGGGGGTTTGAAAAAATAAATACTAACTCGCAACCCGTCCTTATAAGGAATCGGGTCTATCGGGTTTCGGATTATCGGGTTGAGTCTATCGAGTTATGGAGTTACTTGCTAAGAGAAATAAAATAAAGGCAATATTATAGGATCTTAAGATCCCGCCCGATCTTCGATTTTGATATTGCAAAGACGAAAACGATCATAAGTAAGATCCCGATTTTGAAAACCTTGGTTAGTAGTACATGAGATGGGCTTTGTTACAACAACTTATACTAACAAACACTCTTTTCAATAATATGCATTTAACTTACATTTTTATTATTTGTATTATATTTTTTACTTTTTAAACCAACTATTTTTCATTCACTGAAACTAAATATTTTTAATTTTTATAAATATATGTTATCTCAAAATATAAAACCTATATTTAATTTTTGCTAAGTGCAAACAACCTTGAAGTGGTTATGTCAACCTCCTAAAAAAGAAGAGTTTTATCTGGTTTGAGTCTATGTGACGGTGAGTTTAAACCCCATGGATTCATCGGCCAAAAGGTCGAAAACCATGGTTATCAAAAAAATATTAAAATTGTATTGATCAAAATTAAGTTTACTATTTATTTTTTAGTCAATTCTATATTTACGAAATTTAAACACCATCTTTTTTTGACGAATCAAATCTGCTAGGCCCCAAAAGAACATCACCAAACTTGAAAATATGACCCATTGAGCCCACTTCATTATTAGCAGCAAAATCACCATTGTATGTTGTACCCATCATACATTGTCAAAACACACAAACATAATAAAAACTCATTTAAATCAAAAAAAATGCATACTTTCACATTATTACGGATGCCATTTAACTGGCGAATCCGCTGGCGGGGGAGGTATCTGGTGCAGTAACAAGCACTTCGCGAGCCTCCACGTTGGATTTGCGAGCCCAGTGCGTTATTGCACCGTGTGCTCTTAAAGTGCAAGGTGCAGTTGCATATTATAAGAATTATAAGTGTTATCACATCAGCTTATATCATATACTACTAGTAAAACTTTTATAACATAAACACCCAGTTTGATAACATTCTTATAACACAACATAATGGTCCAATTTATTATTATAAGTGTTATAATCATGTTTTAGGCTATGTTTGTTTTTATAAAAAACGTCTCTCAGTCAGACGCGGTCAGACATGGGGTTTGTTTGTTTTTTTTATGGTGAGTCAGACGCGGTAAGAGGTCTTGCATCTGACGGAGTAAGAGGTGGTCATTAGGTCTTACCGGCTCTGACTGCAAAATCTTCAACTATCTCAGGTTTTATCAGTTGAATAAAAGATCTTTAAAGATCTATATAAACCCATCATCGATCTATAAATATAAATACCTACCAGTATGTTTTCGAAATATAACAAAGATGAAATACCAACGACAACAAGATTCAAAATGGGTTTGGCTTTTCTTGTTTTAGCTTCGATTGATATAAGAAATGGAAGAGTTCTTGTGGTTTGTGTTTCCTTTGTAACAAGAGAAAACAAAGGAATCAAGTTTGTGTTGTTTGTGATTGAAGAAATAACATAGGCGTAGGTTTGTTTGGCTTCCAAATATGGTTGTGTACTACTTGTCTGCATGTACAAACAGTGGCGGACCCAGGAAATGGGATTGTAGGGGGCAATTTTTTTTGGACAATAGCAACAAAATATGGTGAAAAAACTAGGATAAAAATTAAGATCGGAATGAAAAATCGAGTATTGTCACTTAAAAATGAAGGATTTTAAGGTTTTAGAGTGTTAAATGTTGGAATTTAGTGTATGAGTGGGGGAAATTGAGTTTTAAGTGGGGGGCATTTTAAAAAAATGCTCAAAATTATTGAAAAAATACACTATAATTTTATTCTTTGGTCTAGCCATGGAGGGCACCGCCCCTCAAACCTAAAGCATGGATCCGCCCCTGTGTACAAATCTTTAGGTTTAGGGTTCTCTTATGGGTTGGGTTGATTTTTTAAGATAGTAGGTTTGTGATTGGGCCAAACACATCAATCGTTTATATATTTTTAGCTGACTTTTATATGTTATAAATTTATTTTGTGGACGTTTGGGCATTGTTCGGGTAATATGCTAATAAACTGAAAATCGAAAACGAACCGAACCAAATTTGTAATTGAATAAAACTTGTCAAAACCGAACCGAATTAATTTTCGTTTTTCGGTTTAGATATAATTTTGGCAAAATGAAAACCGAACAAATCTATAATCGAATCGATGAACACCCCTAGTGGGCTTATATGAATTTTGGTATTATAATTTGGTCTTATAAGTGGTGTTGGCTTGAATTTTTCGGGTTGTTTAAATTAGAAACAAGCTAGTTTTCGTGAAATCAATAAACTAAAGTGATAACCATAACACATTTGTTGACACTGATGAACCGTGATCGTGTGTTTGTGAATTTCAAATTGAATATTTTTTTTTAATATTAATCTTCAATGATATATTCAAACTACTTATCAATCGTATTATTATGGTTTACTACTTAAAAAGGGCAATTAAAACCAATCAAATACTTATAAAAAACAAATAACATTATTTCATTCACATTCAGACTTTGTGTCCACCTCTTACCAATAAGATGCGGCTGTCACATTCAGACCCAAAACATCTTAATGAAACAAACACACCATTTGTTAATTAATATATGTAAAATGAAGTTAGGTATTTTAAAAGAACATGAACTAGCTAGTAAAACACATACACTCAAAGGTAATAGTATATTAGAGTTAATTGCATAAATGGTCCTTGCGGTGAACCGGGTTTAACGAAAATGGTCCCTAATTTTTTTTTTTCCCGGATCCTCTCCCTGTGGTTTCGAACCGTATCGGGTTTGGTCCCTTGACAAATATTTCCGTTAGTTTGACCGTTAATTGCTTGTTTAATTGGTGGAAATGACATAAATACCCTCGTAAGTGTTTGGAAATGGTCCCTGTGGTTTGTTGTGTTTCGAAAATGGTCCCTCTGACCGTTAATTAATTTTTAAAATTTTTTTACACGTTTCTTTTATGTTTTAATATAACGAAAAGTTTTTAAAAAAATTATGTAAAAATTTAATGAAAAATTTTCGGTAAATTTTTTTTCGAAATTTGTTTTTTTTAACCTTTCGAGAAAATAAAGGCTGAAATTTTCTTTTCGAATTTTTTTTTTTCGTTTTTAAAAAAAAATTGTAGGGATTTTCTAAAAAAAATTTATTAAAAATATAACGAAAAGTTTTTAAAAAATTATGTAAAAATTTAATGAAAATTTTTCGGTAAATTTTTTTTCGAATTTTTTTTTCTTCGTTTTTTTTAAAAAAATTTGTAGGGATTTTCTAAAAAAATTTGTAAAAATGTAACGAAAAGTTTTTAAAAAATTATGTAAAAATTTAATGAAAAATTTTTGGTAAATTTTTTTTCGAAATTTGTTTTTTTTTTAACTTTTCGAGAAAATAAAGGCTGAAATTTTCTTTTCGAATTTTTTTTTTCGTTTTTTAAAAAAAATCGCTTTCATTTTCTTCAAACCATTAACCAAATAATCAACCTTAGCCTATCAATCAACCACTTGTATAAAGATCGAAACATATTAGAAAAGTTAATTAAAAGTGATAAGGTAACCAGTTTGGTTAAAAATAAACAAATATCATAAGCCACATGTTAAAGCTAGCATATATGAAATAATAATAAAATAATTAGATTATTAAAAAAAAGAGTGAATCCACATGTTAAAGCTAGCATATATGAAATAATAATAAAATATAGAAATTATGTTGATTTTAAAAGCTCGATTTTAGCTGAATCGATAGTTCAAATTAAGTTAACACTTAATAAAATCCGAGCTCGGGCAAGTCTATAAAATTACCGACTTGGCACCTATGTTAATTGTTACAAACTTTGACTAATTTAAGTCTCAGTTAAGTACTTTCTTAACCAAGCGTCGCTTTCATTTTCTTCAACCATTAACCAAATAATCAACCTTATCATATCAATCAACCACTTGTATAAAGATCGAAACATATTAGGAAAGTTAATTAAAAGTGATAAGCTAACTAGTTTGGTTAAAAATAAACAAATATCATGAGCCACATGTTAAAGCTAAGCATATATGAAATTAATAAAAAAAATAATTTAAATTATAAAAAGAGTGATCCACACATGTTAAGGCTAGCATATATGAAATAATAATAAAATAATTATATTATTAAAAAAAAGAGTGAGCCTAAGAAGAAGGCTTTCACAAGACTCGAACACATGGCAAGAGCTCACAAGGCAATAAGAAAACTTGACTATGATTTCCCCTTGTTGGACCGTACGGACGCAAACCACAAGACCAAAACCAAAGCTTTTTCAATCAAACCACTTCAATATAACACTAATCTAACACTAGTAAACACACCCTTTTGCTTTGAATCAATAGAAATTGACCAAAAAACCCAACTTCTTAAATACTCATTGCATGTAAGGTTTTCTTAGTGGGACTTGTAGATGATTAAATAAGGATTAATATGGTGTAATCGGATTTAAATGCATGCAAGTAACAAATTTTTGATGGCAAGATTATGTGTGTGTGTGTATTTCGAACAGACAAGGGGAGGGAGAGAAACAAGAGAAGTGAAAATTTGTAAAAGGAATTATGTATGATATGTACTAGTATTTATAGAAAGAAACTTTAATCGTTTGGCAACTTTAACCCCTCCTTTCATAAGTCCTTGCAAGTTTAGTACAAAATGGTTATATTTTCGTTACTTAGCCGACTAAACACGGGTAACATCACATTTGTAAATATTTTGAATCCGTCCCACTAAATATAGTTTAAAACCTTTATTAAAACGTTAAATCTTGTAAAACACGACCTTTAAACACGGTTTTCACAAAAACTTAGAGAAACAACGAAAAATACTAAATTAACATATTTACGCTCTCGGAGCAGTAAAATAAATTTTTCTGACTTCCTTAAATGCTAAAAACAATTAGAAACTAAATCACGGAATGAAATTCACCAATAAATGGAAATTCTCATCAAATCACATATAGCATGAAGGACTATAATTATCTACGCAATTAAGAATAGCTATCTTAGCTAGAGATAGATGTTGACCTCAAACTCGGGTTGTTACAATACGAGGGTGAACATGGGCAACGTTAAGTAAGTGGGAAGACTAATAGATATAGAATATCTTACTATATATATCGATATACACATAATACCACCCTACGTTATCAACATTGATTTGTGCGAACGATAATACTAAATATGCGTGAGTCGTGATACGTTTATAACTACGTTGGCCACCGTATTTATACTCGTATCCTTCCCTAGTTGTACTTAGTATTGGGCTTACACATCTCAATGAATGACATAACTAAATAACCAAACCGCGAACACGAGAAAGCAAGCAAAAGCGAACACCGCGCACATAGATCCTATACGCAACTAAATGACAGATCTTAGGTTATAGTCTAGGCCAAACCACCTAGTTCTCTATAACCTTGGCTCTGATTACCAATCTGTCACACATCAACAATGGTGAAAACTCAGAATGCAACATAATGATCAATCATAACACAAAAGATACAAAATAGAGAAAACTATAATGCATAAACTCCATGTTCTATGAAGACCATCAACCTCGAACAAACTCGAGTGATGACCCAAATCGTAATTAAATCCACAATCACTTACACTTATTCAAATGCCCTCACAGGGGACCATAATTCAAACTTAATCCAAAACATCCAAATACTAGAATCAAACAACAAGCAAGCAAGACTTCAAACGAAATTCCACACGGGATACTTCTAAGTCTGCTATCAATCACCAAACTGCTCTTCTTTCACTTCACCTGAAAATGATACTCGAAAATGTCAACAATAATGTTGGTTCATAGGTTTGACCTTAAACCCAAAAGTTGTGCCAATATTTCAATAGTGGACAATAGTGCTATATGACAGTGAATATATGCAAACAACCTTAGCATCACCGCTAATCAATAACCATATGTCACTTACGCACTTAAAGGGCCTACCAGCTGGAGCACTAAAATTAGAGCAGGACCACACACAAACTTAGGTAGGAGTACCCATCCGCTCCAATAATCACAATATTGGGTAGGCGTACCCATCCGATCCAATAATCTCACAACACTGGGTAGGTGTACCCATCCGATCCAAACAATCACATAATGTTTACATAGAAGTTATAAGCACATATCTTGTCCCAAAAACAAAACTACATTTCGCACAGATCAATTCAAAAATATTTCAAAACACATTTGAGTATCATTTTCCACCAACGGAAAAACAGTAAAAAGTGGGGCTACGAGAACTCACATCAAGCAAGTCTTTAGCAACCAAATCTCAATCACACAAGAAAATGCAACGACGCCCGCACACGACCTAGTCCAGTTAATGTCCCAATTTAATCATCCAATTCCAAAACAATCTTCACGTTTGATGCATAGAGTTTAGACGCGTTGTACAATTACCCAAAACAATTTAGTGGAGTGATGGTTGACAACAAAAACCCAACGATCATATCATTCCGACAACTCCACGCTTTATACTTATACAATTTAAAGAAAATAGATAAGTAATACCAATAAATATTTATAATATATAATTATAAATATATTTTGATAAGCCCATTCGGTACCCCTGAATGCCATAAAATAATCACGAAGTGATTGAAAATAAAACGTTTAATCATAATAATAAACACATTAGAGAAGTTTTGAGAAAAATTATTTTTTTCGTCTTTTAGTGAATTTATTAAATAAATAAAATAATAAAATATTATTTTATTATTTAAAAATCAAAATTCGTGTTTTTATGAAAATTTCTAAGTATAATCTTTTTACGAAATTTCGGCATGACCCGTACGCTTACACAACGTTTTCCAAGGTTTCAAACCTTATTTTCAACATTTTTCACAAATTAGACACTTTTCGACAAAATTCTAAAATCTCAATCTTTAACGCTTACCAACACGTTTTTCTCAGAATATCATTCAATATCACTTCGTAAATACATTTCCACTTTCAAAAGTCCGTTCAAATTCTCATAACTACTATATATCGCTTATTGGGCCTTAAGGCCCAACAAGGGTCCATTAGGACATTTATAAGTCAAAAATACAATTTAAGTAAAACCAATGTCGATTTACATACATAAGTATATACTTATATGTAGAAAATATTTCGGACCACAATAAGCCCTCCCATTAAGCCGCGGCTCAAATAGACTTATTGGGCCGTGTGTCCATAAACTCCAAAATACGTATATTAAGCTTGAAAATAAGCTAATAAGCTACGTATCGCATTTAGTTACTACCATAAGCCTCAAAAATAGACCACAACATATGTCATAACACAAAAATAATCAAAATTACTTTCCTAGCGATTTTGGAAATCCATTCGTGGCCTATAAGCCCAAATAAGCCAAGAAATAGCTTAAAAATAAGCCCGAATAAGCTATACAAGCTACTATAAAAAATAAGCATTCTAGCATTATATATTATTCAACCATCATGTCCACGACATCAAAACTACAAAAACCCTTTTTTTCCTTTTCATCATACACGAACCAAACACTCCTTATTTTATCCATTTCGTTTCCAAATATCGATTTTCACAACGATCAACTTGTACAACTAACATCTATGCATCAAAACAAACCCAAAAGGACAAACGAAATTTAAATTTGAAAACTTACAAGAAAATATTCAAATTTGTAGATTTCGACACGAACAAGACAACCCAAACGTTGTTTAAATGAATAACCAAACACTATAATCAACCCCAAATATTTATGTCTTCATGTTTTCTTGATCAAACTTTAAAAATTTATGTGTTTGTGTTGTTGTAGGTGCGGACGAACACAAGCACACAGCAAGGTGTGTGCGTTTTTTTTTAAATGAAAATTTTTGAGGATTATGGGATAATGGGGAGTGTAAGGCATCTTTATGTACCAATTCTAGACACATTAGCTAAAATTAAGCCATCTTGCTCCCTCCCTTGACTTCTTGGCCGGATATGGCATCCTAGGGGTATCGGGTCTTTCTTTTCATGTCGAAATCACTTAAAAGCTCGTAAAACTCAACCGTAAATTTTTTCCCAAAGTTAATTTGCATTTTTATTCACTTTAAAAATACTTTTTCATTAACCTGGAGTATTCACATGACACATTTTCACTTTACACCCTTCAAAAACTCATTTGGACATTAACAGACGTGTCGGACTTGTTTTTTGGCATTTTTATCAAAATTCACGGGTCAAACCACACGGATTACACATAACACAATAATACCTCCCAAAAAGGATTATTAATCACAATAAACCTCAAATCATCACATATCTCATAAAATCACCACCGTCAACACAGTACAAAATCTGAATAAACTGATAAAAGTCAATAGTCACAGGACTATAATTGAAATATTCAGAACACAAAAAGGGCAAAGGTTATATTACCTTTCTCATAACTATAAAACCTTTAGTTTATTCATCAGCAATGTCATCTTCACATTGACACGATCTTAGCCAACTTAAAATAAGTGGACCGGTAGTAGGAACAGTTGCTCAAGTTCCCGGTATAGGATATGTAAAAATGTTCTGAGTGTGGGAAGTAAAGAAAACCTACAATTTTTTTTAATTATTGGATACCTAGTTCCGGTACCGAGAAGCGATGGACCCCAACCGAACCGACCCAAGAGCTGAAAAATCTCAAACTCAAGAACCAGAGTTAGAACTATCGGGCCTGGATCCGGATCGGTTCTTAGTTCCGGTACGGTTCTCTGGTTCTTTTGCTCATCCCTAGTGAAAACCAAGTTCACAATTCACCTATTGATGAACTAACTAAGCAATAGCTAGAAACACAATGCATTCGGACTAAATATGTTTTTGTACGAAAATTATTACCACGAAACAAAATTATATCGTAGTTTTGTGACACTGTGAGACCCCCTATTTACGTATCAGGTTTTCATGTTCATAAAAAACCAACTTAATTTGTCTTTTTTTTCTTGTCCTATAACAATAGATGTAGTTTTAGCTAATACAAACATTTACTTAGGAGTTGTTTGGTGTACTACTGGGATTAGGATTAGACATAGGTATTAGAGAATAGTACCTGAAAGAAAAAACAAGACTTTTTAGAACGTTGTTTGTTATGGACTAATAATAAGGGTTTGGACTTAGTTTATTTTGATTTTAAAGCATTAAAAACAGAGAAAGAAACGAATAGAGCCCACCATCACAGAGAGAAAAAGAATATAATAAATTAAAATGTGGGACTATTTTACAAAAAGCCAACAGTTTGCTTCTATCCCTGGTTAGTCGTGCGCAAACCGGTTAACAAGATCGGTTCGGTTTGGGTCAAACAGGAACCAGTTTCGGTCAACACGGAGGAAAAACCGGTTCGCCAAAAACCGAAACCGGTTTCTTACCGCTTTGAGGTGTAACCGGTTCGCCGGTTTTAAACCGGTTCGGTTCCGGTTAACCGGTAATACCGGTTTGGTCGGGTTTTTTTTTTGATTTTTTGTGGTGTTGAGGCGGATTCACTTGCCATTGAGGTGGATAGGTTTTTTTTTTGCTTAAGAAGGATTGTATGTAATGTAAGTTGTGATT
>BQNB010162361.1:0-14568 GCA_026074375.1 Tanacetum coccineum | reverse complement strand
AGAAACTTCAAAATTACACAAATGGTCCCTGAGAATGACCCCGATTACAACCTAAGTCCTAAAGGCTTATTAAGCAAAAGCTAAAGAAGCAAAGTTGTAAAGGGGATTCAGCTTATCATTTTCTAAAAAAGGGACAAGTGCTGAATTGGGCTGAATAAGCCAAGAAAATGAGCTTTTGGTCTGACAGAAAGCTTATAAGCTTGAAAAGCTTATTGGCTTATTCTTTAAGCTATAAAGCTCAAAATAAGCTGAAAAGTGATGCACCTACTTAAACTAAACTAAAACTACTTATTTTATCTAAATGTGAGTGGAATGAGCCCTAGAATAAGCCTGAGCAGGGATAAGCTATTTTAACTGTTTTAGAAAGAAAACAGAAAAAGTGCTACTTTAAGCCTAATTTAAGCTAAGCTAAAGAGTGAGTTAAGCTAAGAAAGCTTGGGGATTTAAAGAACTAGTAATAAGCTACAATTATAAGCTAAAAATCCTAAGTGCTTAATACAAAATAAGCTAGATAAAAGAGGCTGAAAATGGTGCTCAGCAC
This sequence comes from Tanacetum coccineum, assembly GCA_026074375.1. NCBI lineage: Eukaryota > Viridiplantae > Streptophyta > Magnoliopsida > Asterales > Asteraceae > Tanacetum > Tanacetum coccineum. The sequence continues at coordinate 14,027 of BQNB010162361.1, read as the reverse complement.
CAGGGGAGCATGCAACAGTGGCTAGGGGGCTTTTTGGGCTTATGCAAATAAGCTCTTAAGAGCTTTTTACCTAAAACCAACCCCAAACAGATGAACAAGGGTGGCAAATGAGCTTATTTTCAGAACATAAGCCATCAAAAAGCAAGGAAACTCAGCAGTACTAACAACAGTACTACCAGTACTAACTACCAGTACTAACTTAAAGTTAGTACTGCTAGTTATAAGTTAGTACTGTTAAGTTAAGGTGAGTACTGTTAGCCTTAACGAAACACAATTAAACAGGAAATAAGCAAATAAGCTAAAACAGGACGTGCTTAAGCTGTCTACACAGCTTAAGTGGTTTAGCTCAATTTGTGGCTTATAAAATTTTGACAGAAAGCAAGGGAGACTTAAAAACTTATTTTTACACTAAAAAGATTGATCAAAGTGGCTTATTAAACTCCACACACTCAGCCAAAGTTGGCTGAGTGGTTACAACCCATTACAACCCCCATATGACCCATTTTGGGGTCTAAACCAAACACCCCCTTAAGTATAACTTTTGCTTCTTTTTAGCTTTTTAAAAGAAATAAAAGGGTGAAACAAGTTCATAAGCTGAGTTTAACAACTTTTACACGTTTTTATATAAGTCTAAACAGATTAAAAGGGTTTAAATAAGATTTTAAATTCTTGACAATGGCTATATCACAAAAACTCTTAACTTTTATTAAAACTGAAGATGTTACAACATAAAACTTTTAAATGAACTGAATTACACTTAAATGCTTAAAAGAAAGACTTGGAATTAAATTTAAACTAAAAACATAAAAAAAATGGTGTGTTTGCTTCGGCTTGGTCTTCTCCCTTTTATAGCAGTCCAAATGACTTGGGCTGTGTTTGCTGTGAGAGTGTAAAGCAATCCAAGCAATCCTAGCCCTCCATTGGCCTTTCATCATTCTCAGCCATGGATGGGGGGACACTAATTTTAAGAACTCACAAATGAAAATTTTGAAGAAACATGAGATAACTTTTAATTTCAAATAATTTGCTTAAAAACAACAATGTTACAATAAAAAGTATGAAAAAGCTTAAGTTACAAATTTAATTAAAAGTTAAGTAAAAAAAATGCTAAGTTAAACTTAGTGTCTTCGGCTTGTGTTTTCTTGAATTTATAGAAGCCTCAAGGTCTTCACAGCTTCTTTCTTTGTGTTTCTTGTGTGAGTTGAAAGCTCAGCATCAATTCCCAGCCATTGATGAAGTTTTGTGTTACTTTTAAAACCATATCCACCATTGATGTTGCTCGGGTTTGGTGAGATTGCCAACATGGCAAGATTAAGAGGTAGTGGAAGGTGGGTTTAGGTTGGGACTGGATTAAGGGAAGGTTGGGTAAAAGAATGGGGTGGTATCTCGTGATGTTGGGGGGTTCAAGGAGTTTGGCGGGAAAGGTTGAGAGGGGGAAGAGGTGATTGGTTGGCAGGTTTTTTAAAAGTTTCGAGTGCCCAAAAAGAACCCCTCATGTTTCATCTCCTTGCCATTTCCTTTGTTTCTTTTTTCTTTAGTTATAAAACAGTTTGGAAATTGGCAAAAGCAGCCCTTGTGTTTTAAAAACAAAGAATTAAAGAAAGAATTGTGGTTTGGCAGTTTCAGCCCTTGGCCTTTTTAAAAGGAATAGAAGTTTGGAAAATGCAACTGTAACTTTTGGCTAGGGTTGGGCCTTCAAAGTCTTCACAGTCTTTGTCAATTGCACACAAATGGGCTGTTGAAATTGATTGAGGACCCATTTGGCTTCACAGTCTTCATAAATATACAATTGGCTTTCCCGGCCCATCAGATGGGTTAAAGATTGCCTCCAATAGTAATTCTTCAGTTCCGGCTCCGGTATGACTGTTTGATCTACTGGATTGACTTGGACTTCTTGGCATTTTTGGACTTTGGCCTTGATTTTGTACAGTCTTTTCCATTCCATGCTCAGTTTTGTCATTTTGGCTTGGTTTTCTGTCTTTTTGTTGATATCCACTTCCTGCACAATACAAATGCAAAACAAACATATATTTGGCAGTTTTTGTCTGTTTTTGGTCATTTAAGCTCGTTTTTTAGAGGTAAAAGATATGTGTAATTAAGCACTTATCAAATCCCCCAAACTAAGGTATTGTGTGTCCTCACGCAATGTTATGAAGTAAACATGAAGCCCAGCCCCTGTTTTCAACCAATTTCTGAATTTACAATAACTACAACTAATATTTTTTGATTTTCTCATATTTTAACAATTTGACTTTCCTTTATTTCTTAACCTGGGATCAAAGAATGAGAGCCGCCCGTAGAGTGATCTACGGATGTCCTTCACCGGAAAAATTCATCGTCCTCGATTTCACAAGTTCCAAGAAGCTAAGCGAATAAAACAAGATCAATGGTCGATATAAGTTTATATTTAAGCCTCTACTTTATGACTTGTGAATTTCAACTCCCAACATGGATATACGATTGAATGTTTGTACTCATTTTTAAAAACTAACCATAGACCAACTTATTTTCATAGTCATGAAGTTTCAAAATGAACAGATGACTCAAAGCAACAACTTATAAACTTTCGAAACTTGATTTCGAGATTTAACTTTAGAACTTTTTTTTTGCAACATTTTTCACATCATAATCATGAGAGTTCTTTAAAGCTTAGAATGCGTTGCTTAGTTAGAACCCCTACCCTCGTGGCTAACGGAGTTAGAATATCACAACCAACGAACCGATGTTCTTTATTTTTGAAAACCCACCCCGTTGCAAGCGTAGTTGTTGGGAAAAAAAAAAATAAATTCGCAACAACACCTTATTCCTAAATATGCTAATGATAGTGTCTTATTATGAACCCTGCTACCTAAAACTTACTTCCCAAGTGAGCTATCACGACAAGCACCAAATCCCTAGAAGTAAAGAACGTTCTTTATTTGAACCCCCACCGTCGTTGCTAAGCGTGAGTGGGATATCACGACACATCTTTTACTTGCTCCATAACATTAACTGCATGCTTCATTGGCAAATTTCACTATTCCATAGCATTTTTGCATTCACATTTCATACATGCTACTTTGGCCATTTATCTTTTAAAAAATCACAATAAAATCCGTTTTGAAAACTCAAGTTACAAATTTGAAGCTTTTTCTGAAACATCCCGATACATTAAGTTTGAATAAATTAAGTACGGTATGATTAATGGATTAAGAAATTAACGGGAGAGCAACCACAATTACTCGTATAATTTGTAGGAAGATCTTGCTTAGCACATAAACTTATATTTAACTCTATCATTTCTCGTTCTTCACATTATTAAAATTCAAAGCTATAGAATTCGTGAAAGCTTGGCCTAAAGGAACTAGCTAGGGCTCAACACGCCCGATCAAGTCAAAAATTATTCTTATTCTACCCAAAAGAAAAGCAAAACTGTGACAAAACACTTATTATATTTTTGAAAAATTTTTAATTTTTTCATTTTTTTGGTATTTTGGTGGTAAAAAACGGGTTTACGTGGTAACAATGCTGCAGGCAACAATCAAATCGAAGATACCCCCCCAAACTAGAACTAAACATCGTCCTCGATGTTTTGAAGGGTATTACATTAATCTATATATATGGGTCCTAAGAGCCAATTAGAGGTTTAATGCCAAAAGATAAAACGTTAGTCGATAAGATTAGGATGTAGGATTCCCAAATGAAGCTGAGATAATGAAACTCTGATGAATGACAAAACTGAGAGTCTTCACAATCGGGCAAACCTGTACATAAACAAAACACAACAGGAAACAACACGGGTAATGGAAAAGATAAGCTATCTTACACAACAACAACACTTATAACAACTACGGATAAGCATGGGGTGCCTCCCACGAAGCGCTTGTTTAGGGTCGCGATGCTTGACCCATCACAAGGATTTATTGGTCCTTGGGGAAAGTTTGGAGATCTGGAACTACCAAGTGTGGTACGTTCCCTCCAAAGTAATGCTTGACGCGATGACCATTCACTTTGAAATTGGCCCGTGGCTTGAGAAAGCACAACAGTGCCGTAAGGAAATACCTAGTGATGTGAAAGGGCCATTCCAGACGGGATTTTAAAGTTTTGCCCCGAGAAAAATTTATAAACTGGAATTAAAGAGGAGGACTCGATCACCATGATGAAAAACAGCTGTTTTTGATCTTGGAGTCCATCGAGCCTCTTTGTTTTGCCGTTATAATCAAGAGTTCTCATAGGCAATGATCACGAAAGTTTTCATTAAGTTCATTGGGTTGTAACTATCCTGTGATCACCCGTAATTACAGGAACGATAGTTTGCTTGCTTTAAGGGTCCCAGTAGGCTTTGTGCCTCAAGCTTCGATCGGAAGATGCATGCCTTTCCATACACAGCTTGTAAGGAGTTACAACCCGATTGGTGTTTTGTAAGCGGGCGGAAGGCCCATATGGCATCATCTATTTTGTCCACCAGGAGGCCACGTTTACACCTATGGTTCCTTTCAAGGAATTCTTTCAAGCCACGATTTGAAACTTCTACTTTGCCACATGTTTGTGGGTGATACGCGGTGGAGAGACGGTGAGTAACTACATATTTCTGCATACCTTTGCAAACCTGGACATTACAAAAATGGGTACCGCGATCACTTTTGATTGCACTGGGGAGCACCAAATCTTGCAAGAAGATTTCAGAAATTTGCAAACTACACGGGCATCAATGTGGTGAGCGCTTTTCCGCTATCAAACCCCATTTAGACAAATATGTCCGACTGCCACTAGAAAACTTGTTCCCTTCGTGAAGACGGGAACGGGCCCATAAATTCGATGCCGCGCCCCCACATGTCACAAGATTTCACAAACTTGGATGGAGTTTTGAGGCATCTCATCACTTGTGATTTTTTCCTTGACGTTGGCACGAGTCCACATTTTTGACAAACTCGTGGGCAATCTTTATTAGATGGTAGGGCCAGAAGAAACGAGTCACAGATCTTTTTGGGCTGTGATTGTTTGCACCATGATGTCCCCCTGTGGGTTCCATTGTGGCAAGCTGAGAGAAACTTCAAGAGCTTCATAGCCGATCACACATCGCCTGATCACTTGATCCGCATCAAATTTTAAACAATAAGGTCGACCCATAAATAGTGTTGTAACATCTTATGAAAAACTTGTTTTCTGCTGGGTCGACAGCCCTTTCACAATGAATCCAACCCGCGTGGTAATTTGCAAATCGGCAAACCACGGGGTTCAATGTAATCTCCCACTAAAGGTCACATAATGTAACGTCTCAAGAGGAAAACCTTCATTTATCTCTTTAGAACATTGACATTTCAACGGGATTCCAATCTGGACAGATGATCAGGAGCTGCGAGGTTCCTGCTCCTTTTAGTATCCATACTTTGAAGTCAATTCTTGGAGGAGAGAACCCATCGAGAGCAATCTCCCGCCTGGATCCTTTTGCAAAGAGATACATAAGGGCGGAATGGACCCGTATGCACTATGCTTTTGTTCCATTATGAGAGTAAAACCTGAATTTCTCGAAAGCATACACTATGGCAAGTATTCTTTTTTTCAGTCGTAGTGTAGCTCGTTTGTCTTCAATCAAGGGCTTACTAGCATAGTGGATATGGCCGAAAATTTTCTCATTACGTTTGCCAGCAAAACTGCCCGTATTGAGCAGAAATAAGCAATCTTCAAATATCATCGTTTAAGCTTCAAAGTGTGCGCCTTTTAGCTCGTCTTCACAAAACACTATGTAATTACTGCAATTGACAACTTTAAGCAATTAAGTAACAATTCTTGCAATAATTATATAAAAGTGGGTAATTTATTCGGGATAAATGATGGTATAAATGTAACGTTATTTGATGTTATCAAATATCCCCTCACTTGAATCCTACTTGTCCTCAAGTAGACTCTAGAAATTTATTGAAAATGTATCCTAACCGGAGTTAAGGATTTTTTTTCCGTTAAGCATTTCTTTCGTTCTAATCACCTGTACAAGACCAAGCACCTCACGAAATATGGAAATGAAAACACTCAGATCACTCAACTAATCTAGGGTATAACATTTAATTGGTACGCTCATTTGCTCGGTCGTGATTAGTTTTCAATCATATGCTTGGCAAGGATACACATCTCCACCACTAGAGCTAAGGAGAACCAAGTCAAAAGGTAAATTGAGTTATAAGGCTTAAGGTTGATCAATCTAACAATTTTTCACCAAAAGTACCACACCAACAAGGCAGCTGAATCATACATACACGGCCGTAACGACGAAATAGACATGTAGAATTCGATCACATCCTCATTCGAGTTTAACCAAGGGTTAGGATGAAGAATGATATAGGGTAGGAATCTTCTAACTTTCACCAAAAGTAATAAAGTAATAAACCAACAAGGAGGCTAAATCACGCATACATAACCGTAACGATGGAATAGACATGCATGACCCAATCTCAACCTCGTTCGAGTAAAACTTAAGGTTAATTGCTAGAAATGGGAAGTAAATTGTTGTTAAATAAAATTTACAAAACAAATAATTAAGCTTGAACAAATAAGGCAATTGCTAGTAACTTTCTAACTTGTTCCATGAAAGAGACCTCGAAAATATATACAAACGCATCGATCATAGAAATGACAAAGACAACCTAAGTTGGCATTCCCATAACAGTCAACTTCCCTTACATCCTAAAGTTACATACTCTTATAAAAGCGGTGATATCGGCCTCTTTATACAAAACTATACATCGTTGATCTTTGTCCACAAATAATCGATCCTTCTAAGAATTTCATCGGCTTAAGTTTAGCGAACCGACTATAAATCTTCCTTCTCTTTTTTGATGAATTTTCTATTTTTCCATTTTTTTCATATAATAATCCTCGGTGCAATTTCACCGTCTTCACAATCATAATTCTTTTAGATAAAGTTTCCTTCTTTAACACTTCTTCTTCGGACATAATACATAATCGCGAAAATAGCAAAAATACATGAGCTACATATTTTCCCATTGCATTGTGCAATTTCCCGACCATAACAAAGATAGAAAATTCCACTTTGACACAGGAAATACAAAACTTTACACAAAAGTAACTAGCAACTTTGACTAAGTAGGCTTAATCTACGGTGTAGACTAAGGTGTAAAGGTGTAACAAAGTAGACATATGGTGTGAAAAAGACAGAATGGCTCAACAGGTTTTTCTAGGGGATCTTACTCTTAAGATGATAGTAAGCAAAAGGTTACACAGGATTTAACTAACAAGTGTAGTTAGTTAATTTTACAACATTTAGGCTTTTTGGAGTATTCCTAAAACTTTACCAATTATAAATGTTTCTCCATCTAAATCCATAGTACTCATTGTTGTGGTCTCGAGTGATTTACCAAGCCAAGTTCTAAAGTCCACTACATCACTGGCACACTCATATTTTGTGGAATTTTTAGTCAACGCTTGGAAACGAAATAGGCTTAATTCTCACAAATTGGCATTAAGGGTTAAAGTGCGCGAGGTCATGTAACTAGTAATTTAAAAAAAAGTTATGCTAGAAATTTTTTTAAATTTGGCATAATTTTAAGCACATTAGCATGTTATTTATAAAATAAAGGACAAGTACGCATTCTAATTCTCCATCCCCCCACTTATAGGAATGAGGAACAATAAAACAACCAAGGGGTATCGCTAAAAACGTGTTTTATTATGAAGACTTGGCGCTGATACGCCGTATCTCTTTTCCTAGATACGGCATATTGGTCAGAATTGAGTAATATTCAAATGTCTTCATTTTAGCTCCAAAATATGTGCCTTTTAGCATGTCTTTACAAATCACTCCTCAATTTTGCAAAAACACTTTTAAGCAATTATTAAAATTCTTTGGCAATAATATAGTATAAAAATAGGTAACTTATTCGAGATAAATGATGGTAAAAATGTGACGTTATTTGATGTCATCAGGCACTATCAGCTAGGTCATACTTTTTGAGTAAATATTTAACATATTTTTCTTGACACATAGATATTCCTTTGAAATCGTGTTTTGTTTGAAAACCTAGAAAATAAGTTAATTCACCCATCATACTCATTTCATACTTTTTGGTCATCAGCTTGCCAAATTGTTTACTTAGTTTTAAACTAGTTGACCCAAAAATAACATCATCCACATATATGTGTATAATTATAACAACACTCTTAGTTTTATAAGTAAAAAGAGTGTTGTTAATGGTACCTCTGAAAAACTTGTGTTGAATAAGAAATTTTGAAAGAGTTTCAAACCATGCTTAGGGGACTTGCTTTAGCCTATAGAGGAATTTATCCAACTTACAAACATGATTGGGAAATTCACTACTTTCAAACCCAGGAGGTTGTTAAACATACACTTCCTCTGATATTTTCCTATTCAAAAATGCACTTTTCACATCTATCTAATACATCATAAAACCTCTGTAGGCTGCATAAGCAAGAAAGATCCTTATGGCTTCCAATCTTGCAATAGGAGCAAAGGTTTCTTCATAATCTATCCCTTCCTGTTGATTATAACCCTGAGCAACTAGTCTTGCTTTATTCTTTATAACAACCCCATTTTCATCCATCTTGTTTTTCTAGATCCATTTGGTCCAATTATGGTTTTAACATGAGGTTTAGGAACCAAAGTCTAGACTTTGTTCCTTTCAAATTGATTATGCTCTTCTTGCATTGCAATAATCCATCCTTCTTCTTCTAAAGCTTCAATAAGCTTCTTGGGTTCTATTTCAGAGAGAAAAGTTAACATATAGACATTCATGAGCTAAGGCAGCATCTGAGGGTCTAACCCTACTTTTGGTTGAGATTACCAGGAAAGAGGTCACCATCATGTTACAAGTTCATGTGCTTTTCTCTTGACCATTCTGTCTTAGAACAAGAGTTTAAAGAAAACCTTTAAGTGAAGCGTTGATATCAACAGTAACTGAGGGTGAGATAATTATTGGTGAGGATTGTACACCACTGATTGTTTCAATGATGACATTATCTTGAATTTCAGCAAGTTCAAGATTTTCAACTGAGTCAAAATAACCATGTTCATTGAAGATTGGGAGATCAGCAGCACTAGTGAACTCAGGTAGTTTTTCAATAGAGACAAAGTCCTGAAGAGTAGCTAAAGTAAGTGGTAGTTATGTTTTTATATGCAGGTATTAGGGAAAAGTACTTCATATTTCTAGGTAATTGAGTACTTTACTCTTGGTTCAAGTGAATTCATCATGAGAGGAATGATCGATTTTCATTAAAGTTGATTACATCCTTCTATGCTGGATTGAGAAATTGCTTCATCAGTTCCACAATGTGACATGAACTGTTTCTTCTATTTCTTGTCTTCTGATGTTGAATACCCTGAAAGCTTTGGAGATTAGAAAGTAGCCAAGGAAGAATCCATGTTGGGAATTCTGAGTTACTACTATTGGTGCTAATTTACTACTGCTGGTTAAGAATTGATGTTGCTGCTAAAGATTGAAGAAAACAGACTAAGTAGTTAGTATTGTATAGTTATATTAGATAAGTACAAACTATAGACATTATTGAGTACTTGCCAGTAAATAGTTAATACTGTTAGTCTTATAGAGTTAAAACTTTTATTATGAAAATGCATGAGTTAAATTAGAATAGAATATGCATTCTCATTTTAAACGTCGTTTTAGTAAGCCCATTAGGGTTCCTAGGTATAAAAGGAACCCTATACATAGTAAATATATACTATCACCACATATCAGTCTTTCATAGTATTCATAGCTTCAAGGTTGCAAACCTTAACACTGTCAAAGAGTGTTCGTATTAATATATTGAAGCTTATTGTTTTGGTTGTATTTCTGTATCTCAAACATACTTTTTCTTTATTCTTCTTAGTGGTATAAACTAGATTCCGCATAGTTTATATCATACACTCAAAGTTTCAGTCTTAGTGCCTTTGGATTTCAAGGATACTATACCTTACATCAAGCTAAGGAGTTCAAGATCTATTCATTGGGATCAACAAGTAGTATAAGAGCTTGTAGTGAAGCTTTGAATAAGAAGAAACAAACAATATATACTAGATCTATTTCTAAGTGATAAGATGGAGGCAGGACTGTCCTACCTCAACCCTGGGGAATATGATCTTTGGTTAATGAGGAAGAACAATACTTTCTCATAGACTGATTACATCCCTCTGGGAAGAAATTCTGAATGGTAAACAAAGTGCTAGAAAGAATTATGGAGAAGTGAGAATAATATGAACCCAACTTTTACAAAGACGAAAAGCAGGAACAGGAGGAATGCGATGAAGAGCAAGAGGAACTCTAGTTGATGGCACTATACCAAATAAGATTCAACTGAAGTTCTTATTTCATATAAAGATAGCAAAATTGCGTCACAAAGAAGCCCTTGAGAAAAGGTATGAGAGAAACTAGGAATCCAAGAAAAGTTCAAAGAACTCTAATCTTCAAGCAAACAATATGAGACCATTGCAGGATCAAGTTCAGAAACAACAATTGCAATTGACCAAACTTTAGATAGGTTGCAAAAACAATTAGTCAGTTGGGATTCAAGACAAAGTTTATTAACCACAATTGGACAGTGAACTTAAAACTGGTGATAAGTCTTCCATCTGAATGTAAATGGATTCGTCAAATAGCTACATATAAATAACACAAATGCAAAACCTCAACCAAATGCCCTTACCCAAGCAAAAGGGCAAAATCTACACAAAGAGAATTAAATATATAAGATCAATTATAAAAAGATTTCCGTAAGAGAATCAATAATAAAAAGATTCCGGAAGAGATATTCCCGGGTCGTATGTCCCAACGAGGCTGCAATTGAAATTTATCCTGGTTTGATGAGAAATTGAATGATGGAAACACTGATATAATTTAAAACTAAAGTTAATTAAATAAAACCTAATTTAATCTACGGGAAACAAGTATAGGAAATGGGGATCTTAAAAACTACGGGATACAAAATTAGTTATAAGGAAATCCTAAAATTAAATTTATACTAAAATACGGGGAACAGAATCAGGTATCGGGAGATCTAAATACTAAGAATTAAGAAAATAAATGCTAAATTAAATTAAAAATCAAAATTAAATTCTAATTAACTTAACTTGAAAAATAAAGAAAACTAGAACTAAAACGGAGGTCGTTTGAATGTAAAACGAAAAGAAACGGTAAAACGCACCCGGTAAAACGGGTCTAAGACTGAAATTTAAGAAAAATTAAGCCTATACTAAATTTTATATTTTTCCTAGACACTAAATGACAAAAGAAAATTTTATAAAAAAGAAAAATATTTTTTTATTAATTTTTGGATTTTTTATGAATTTTTAAAGATTAATAACTAATTAAAACTAAGAAAATAGAAAAAGACAAAAAATAAAAGTTATAAAAATTCTGAAAAAATAAAATTAAATAAAGAAAAAGTTAACAATTCTAAAAATATAAAAATGCCCAAATTTTACTGAATAAATTAAAAGTAATTAAACTAATTAAATCTAAACCTAATTTAATTAATTAAATTAAATAAAACTAACTAAAGTTAACTATAGGGACTAACAGTGAAAGGACACAAGGACTAACGGGGAAACAACAAACTGACAAGGGGGACTAACAATTATAACTATAAAAGGGAAATTTACACTAATGGTCCCTGAAGTGGACCCCGATTACAAAGAGAGTCCAAACAGCTTATTATCAAAAAGCTATAAAAGAAAAGTTGTTAAGGGGACTTAGGAGAACATTTTTCATAAAAGGTGCATAAGCTGAATCCAACTTAATAAGCTAGAAAAATGAGCTTTTTGGACTGCAGAACCTTAATAAGCTTATAAGCTTATTTTTCTTTCTTATTGGGGTTTAAGCTAACAAAATAAGCTAAAATCTATGGGGGACAGTTAATAAGGAAAGGGGAGTCCTAAATAAGCTAAGTTTTCTAGAATAAGACCTAAAATAAGCTGGAATCAAGATAAGCTATGTTAACAGCTTATTATAAAAACAGAAAAATGGGGACTTTAAGCCTATAATAAGCTATACTAGAGGAGGAGTTAAGCTACAAAACTATGGGGAATTAAAGGGCTACCTATGGGCTATATGAAAAAGCCATAAAATCCTAGTGCTTAATATCTAAATAAGCTAGAAAAGTGGGCTGAGTTTAGGTGCTCAGCACCAGGGGAGCTCAAGCAGTGAGCTTAAGGGCTTATTCAGCTTGACTCAATAAGCTCTTATGAGCTTTTTAGCCAAAATAAAATCCAAACAGGTAAACATTGGTGGCAAATGAGCTTATTTTCAAAGTATAAGAGCTTAAGGCCTAATTTTAACTGCTGAATATGGGGCTTAAAGTTGACTGTTTTCAAAGAAATGACTTATGTAATTTGACTTGGAGATGGGTACTTTCAAAATTCATGCACACAAACCTTATGACTCATACTTGGTCAAACCAAAAGGGACAGAACAAAAGTTGGTTTATTGCTAGAATGACACCCAGAGACAAGAACAATGTGCTTAAGCTGCATAGTGCGTGAGCACTTAAAGGCCTACTTTTTGTTTATTGAAAATTGCAGAAAGAATTAAGGGATACTAAAAAACTTATTTCTAAACTACGAATGGTGTTTTTAAATGGCTTGATTACCCCTACACACTCAGCCAAAAGTGGCTGAGTGAGCTTGACCCATAACCAACACCCATATGACCCATTTTCAGGCAATGCCAAACACCCCCTTAAATATAAAAAAAAGCTTGTAAACTATTTTTTAGTGAAGAACAGGTTTAATAAAGGTGATTACAAGTAAGGTTTATTCATTTTAACACACTCTTACACAAGATAAACAGATTTAAAGAGATAATATGAGACTTTTAATTTTGACAGTGGTCACTTGCAATTTTTCAAAGAAAACTCTTAAATTTTCATTAACATTAAAGAAATTACAACTTAACTTTTTAAACAGAGCTGAATTACAATAATTGCTAAAAAAGACTTAAATTAAAAATTTAACTAAAAGTAAAAACAGGGTGTGTTTCACTTCGGCTTGATCTTCTAGCTTTTATACCAGTCTTGGGAAGTGCCTTGGTCTTGGTTTGTGTTAGTTGTGTGTGTAAGAAGCTCAGCACATAATTCCCAGCCTTTGGATCACATTACAACTCATCTCAACCATTGAAGGGGGCTCGGGTTGTGTGTTTTGACAGGGAAAGGGGTGATAAGGGTCAATAGGTTGTGGGAAGTGGTAGGGTGAGCTGTGGGTGTGTACTGGAGAGGTGGTATTGGCGTGAAACCGTGGGGGAGAGGGGTTTTAGGTTTTGGCGGGTACATGGAGGGTACTGTGTATGGTTGCAGGTTTAAAAGAAAACGTTGGGGAAGAGGCAACCCAAGTCCCCCAAGTTTCTATCTCTTTTCATTTCGTTTTAGCCAAAAAACTAGTTTTAACATGTTTTAGAAAGTGGCATTTTTGCCCTCCGTTTTTTAACTTAAAAGAATAAAGAGTTGGGCAAATTGACAATTTGGCCCTTTGGTTTTATAGAAAGAATTAATAAAAGGCTTAGGGAAATTGCAAATAACTAGTCCTTGTTGTTTTAATAAAAAGGGAGTTTGAGTGAATGGCAAAACCAGCCCTTGTGGTATTTTCTTTCATTTTCATTATAAAACAACTTTCAAACTTGGCATTTTTGGTCCTTATGTTTTATAAAAAAGGATTTGGGCTTTTGTTGGGCTTGGGTTTTGTATTGGGCCCACTGGGTTTGGGTTTGGGCCCACTGGGTTTGGGTTTGGGCCCACTGGGTTTGGGCCCACTGGGTTTGGGTTTGGGCCCAATAAGGTGTGTGGGCTTGTATTGGGTTTTGTGTGTACAATGGCTGAGATTGGCTGTTCAAGGGCTAGGATTGGGTCTTCAAGGTCTTCACAGTCTTTGTCAATTGCACACAAATGGGCTGTTGTAATTGATTGAGGACCCATTTGGTCTTCACAGTCTTCATAAATATACTATTGGGCTTTCCCGGCCCATCAGATGGGTAAAGATTGCATTCAATAGTATTCTTCAGTTCCGGCTCCGGTTTGACTGCTGATTCTTC
>BQNB010162360.1:0-11098 GCA_026074375.1 Tanacetum coccineum | reverse complement strand
AAGAAGAAAAAGGAAAAAGAAATAGGCTCGGCCCATTTCAACTCATATTGGGTTTATGGATTATTGGTTCGGCTTATATTGGTTTCGGCTTATTTTTAACGTATGGCTTATTGGGTTTTGGCTTATATTGGCTTCGGCTTATTTTTGGCTTATGGGTTTATTAGTTTTGGCTTATATATCTGTTCGGCTTATTGGTTCGGCTTATATATGGCTTATTTTGGTTTCGGCTTATATTTGAGCTTATAGCTTATTTTTGTTTTGGCTTATGGCTTATTGCGTTTCGGCTCATATTTGGATTTGTGATTTATTTTGGACTCGGCTTATATGTTGGACTTATATAAAGGTTATGGACCTTGTTTTAACTATCGGGCTAATAGTGGAACTCTTAATGGGCCTTAAGGCCCAATGACAAATAAAAGGGCTAGTGGACTTGAATTGGTTACAAGGAACTGGACAAGTGATAATGGACTAACGTTGGGCTTTCGGGCCCAATAGGTAAAAACTTGATAATATGGACGATTAAAACGGATAAGTTGGTTAATAAGTAGTGTCGAAAGTGGAAAATGGTTAAATAGGTCAAACTTTAGTCAAGATTGAGAAATCGCTTAGAAAATATGGACTTTTGGCATTTTGTCAGAATTTTGGAAAATTGTGGAAAGTATTGAAATATAAGGTTTGGAAACCTTTTACAAACGAACGGGTCATGTCAAAATTTTGTGAAAAATATCACACTTAGAAAATAATGTGGAATAATTATTTTGTGTCGATTCAACTAAAGGACAAAGACGACTTTTGTAAACGTTAAGTGTTAAGGTTAAACGATTGAACGTGGACGTACTAAGATGTCGAGATTCATATTTACCCCTTTTAGCCCGATAAAAAGACGAAAATAATAATAAAATATTATTATTTTATTTAAAGTGTTATATACTTATATATATATATATATATATATCGTATCGATTACGAAGATGTTAATTCATTTATTTTTTATCTTTGAATTCATACTCATTTCTTGTCGGATTTCCCTGAATTTTTGGACAATTGTTTCGTTTTCGGATGTGTATTGAGTATGTTGTGTTGATGTCGTACTTAGCCCAAGTGCATCGAGTTGTTTTACGTAATTACCACACAACCATGATACCAAAACATTTTTGTAACGAGAATAAGGATTTTGAAATGGGAATAAAGGTTTTGAAATAAGGATAAAGGTTCGTAATGAGAATAAAGGTTTTGTAACGAGAATAAGGATTTTGAAATGAGAATAAAGGGTTTTGTAGTGAGGTTAAGGGTTTGGTAATAAGGGTAAGAATTTGGTGTGAGTAAAGACGAACGCTTGTACAATAAGGCAATTTGTACAATAAATATTAATAAGGTGAAATTAATGATTAGGTCGTGGCCGGGTACCGTTGTGCGTTGTAGAGATATTTGGTTCGTTGTGTAGAGATTATTTGGTTCGTTGTGTAGAGATTATTTGGTTCGTTGTGTAGAGATTATTTGGTTCGTTGTGTAGAGATTATTTGTGCGTTGTGTGGAGATTATCTGTGCGGTTATCATCATCTGTCGAGGTGAGTTCTCGTAGCCCCACTTTTTAAATCTTTTCCGTTGGGGGAAAATGATACTCAAATGTGTTTTGAACTGTGTGAAATGTGGTTTTGGTTTTTGGGACAATTTATGTGCTTATGACTGCTATGTGAATATTATGTGGTATGATTGTTCCTGCCTGCATCGAGGTGCATGGCAATGTGTGTGATTAGCATGGAATTGCTATGTCTGTGAAGGGTCTGCCCTATTGTAAATGCTCCAGCTGGTAGGCTTTTAGGTGCGTATGACCTCGGGGTTGCGACCCCAAGAGCGGTGGTACACGCTGGTGATAAGACTAGCGGGGATGCTAGGTCTTGGTACATGATTAGCGGGGATGCTAAGTCATGGGTTTGTGATTGTTTGCATATATTCACTGTCATATAGCACAATTGTCCACTGTTTGAAATATTGGCACAACGACTGGGTTTCCTTCAAACCTACGAGCTCACCAACATTATTGTTGACGTTTTCGAGTATCATTTTCAGGTGTGTTTTGATAAAGGTAAATGGATGGTTTTGGAGATTAAAGATGTGTACCCTTGGGGATTTAGGATTTAAGACTGAGGTCTTACTTATCAAGATTGAAACATGAAACCTTTGTAAATTAATCTTTTGTAAACTTCGGATGGTATTATCTTGTATCTTGTGCAATGTGAATCATTATGTCGCATTCCCGTGTTTCTGCCACTGACGGGGTGTGACAGATTGGTAATCAGAGCCAGGGTTATAGAGAATGCTTTTTTATATAAAAAGAAAACGCAACTATAACCAAACTAGAGTTTTCGTAAAACCTCGAACATGATAAAAGTTAACTAGCCCGAGCGGTTCATAGTTTTTCCTAAATTACGCATAGCCTGATCAACTATGCTTAATTCACGAAGGACTATGAAACGATGGGGGTAGTTTTCTTAAATTATGTTAGGGGAAAGGGAGGGAATATGTGAAGTCTAAGACCACCTGAAAATGAATTGACCTTGAACGTACATATTGTGTAATATGTACTTTCACGTGGTAATGTGGTATGAGAATGCTTGCGAGCATTGAGGTTTAGATTGTTGTTGATTTCTAAGTGCTTGTCATGTTGCCTTAGTTGTATTGCATGATGCCCTAAGAGCCTTGGTAGATATGTTGTTGGTAGCAATGTTGATTGAGGATGTGTCTTTGGTAGTCATGTTGTTGCATTGCATGAGGCCCTAAGGTGCTTGTGTTGTATCGTACCTCTTGGTATACCTGTTACACACACACACACACACACACACACACACACACACACACACACGTGGTTACGAACATATAAATACAAATGTTATGTTGATTTAATATATGTAAGCAGAGTTATGCTGATAATTTGAGTAATGATATTTTATGGGAATACTTATACCCTTTATTATGTTATCACAGGTCATGTCTACCCTAGCTTATGTTGATTCGAAGACTATCACCCGGGCTGACAAAGCTCAGAGCTCCTAAGTGCCCGTCCCATTACATGATGACCCTTATGTAGCGGTTAGGCAGACATAGTTAGTTGATATATATACTAAGTCAGAGCCAGAGGAGGCTCCCTCAGAGGCATAGGAGTCGTAGCCATTAGGTTCTAGAGTACCCCTTATGGGTGAGGAGTTTGAGCCTTTTGAGCCGTCAGGTACTAGGACTATTTCATCCCATTCATCAGCTTTATCGGATTCCACCACACCACTATCACCTGATCACCCACTTACTCAGGATTCACCTACCCCTACACCTACCCGAGTTTCGTTCCACCATAGGACCGCACGTATGGCCGTGCGTACTCAGCCGACCCTATCCCCGGGCATGTCAGCCCGAATAGCGGAGGCAGCTGCTTTGTCCCCATCTT
The DNA here is from genome assembly GCA_026074375.1 of Tanacetum coccineum. Classification (NCBI taxonomy): domain Eukaryota; kingdom Viridiplantae; phylum Streptophyta; class Magnoliopsida; order Asterales; family Asteraceae; genus Tanacetum; species Tanacetum coccineum. Next base: position 7,659 of record BQNB010162360.1, on the reverse strand, counting down.
CCTTCCGTAAGAGGTATAGATACTCTTACGAGACACCATCACCATCATCATCTCTGACCCTTCCAGTACGAAAGAGGTACCGGGGTACATCTGAGCTCATTGAGGATACTAAGGGTGAGAGCTCGGAGCTAGATTCTAAGAGAGAGGGATCAGAGGATGTGAGTTTGGATTTAGATAACGAGAGAGAGAGTCATGGTTTAGATGACGAGGGTCATGGTTTAGATGAAGAGGGTCAGAGTTTAGAGGACGAGGATCCTAGTATAGAGGAGGAGGAGGAGGCTGCACCTGAGGGTCAGCAACAGGCAGTTCTGGTTGTTGATATTTTGTGCTCCAAGCAAATCTCTAAGTACTCAATACTCCACCCAAAGTATGAGACTTTCATCACCTCTTGCGATCATCCACAACGTCTTAGCGTGTGACACTGAGTACTACAACGTAACTCCTTTAAGTGATAGTTAACCAGGTCATCGACCATCCACCCATTTGACTGCTGGAAACTAGATAAAACCAAGTCTTCAACTTAATTAGCTCGAGCATGATATCATTGAAAGTCAGCATAGACAGCCAACCCCGTTCAAAGATAAAATAAGAACACGCCTTCGAAAAAAGGCCACTTCAATCTCAAATAAGTGATATCTAATCACCTTCGTAGTCACAAAAAAATTAATTCCAAATCTAGCCTTTAAGTTTCATGATTCTTTATCATCGTCGATCCCGGTCTCGTCTCATTGTTTCTTTGTCCTCGAATACACCCAATAACCATTTAATCTCAAATATATAGTCCATGTTAAAAACACAGCCCAAATCCACTAAGTAATTTACTTGCCCAATAATTCAAACCAATAACATTCGGCTTGTTTAACAACAAATCGCCAGGCCTAATTCATTTCCTAGTCTTAAATCCATTTGTTAAGAATAAGATCAAGGCCCAAATTGATATATACTCAAAATCCAGCCCACACAAATCCCACACTTGTATACATACGATCCCTAACAATTAGGGCAACACACAATCCCTAATATTATCACACACGCCTACCATTTTACTTTTCCTTTTAAGCCTAAAGTTAAAATTAATTCACTTATATCCATATCAAGTAACAGATCATGCTTTCTTTTCTTTCACCTTTATCCATGACCAAAAACAAACAATAACCCTTCAATCTTATCATTCATACTTCTCAAACTGAATTAAATACAAAGCACTCTTTTTATCATTCTGTTCATTTAAGCCGTGCACCAAGAGAATAAGAATTAGGCCTTCAAGATCTTTTAGTGAGGTCTCGGGTAGGTATTTATTTCGAGTTTATGTGTTATTAAATCGAAACAAAGAATGATTTATAACCCAAGTGTTATAAAATCAATCTTTAATTTCGTATATTAATTACAGATCCATGATGATGTTTTCTTTTGTGGTGACGATCTATGAAGATCATGGTACAATTAATACCCACAAAAAATGAATCTGAGATCCATTTTCTTTATATGTTTGAGTGTTGTTGATGGTAGGAGAGATGAAGATGAGATAAATTTGTGACGATGGGTTTATTGAATTAGTTGGATTTGTATTTGTGATGTGGTTGTATGTTGTTGGTTTGAGTGTGTCCATCTTTTAATCTTCATTTTTGTACAACCATGACTCGTTGAGTTGACCCGAGTCAACTCGGTAATTACCGAGTTGACTAGTTGGGTTGTTCGGTTCTTGCCTGGCATGACTAGTTCGGTCCATTGAGGCTTGAACTCGTTCGGTCCATATTGTTTATAACTCGTTCGGTCTTCATAGTCTATGACTCGTTCGGTTCGTTTTTGAAAAAATCCGTCTAGGTTCGGTTCCTCAAAGGTGATAGGTTCGGTTTCCTCTTGATTTTTTGACTAGTTCGGTTCAACCTGTTAAAACTCGTTCGGTCCACAAATGGGAATCACTCGTTCGATTTGACTCTTGGTTTGAACTCGTTCGGTTCAAGAAGAATGAACTAGTTCGGTTCACATCTTTGTCTTCTTCATTACTTGTAGAACTGTGGACCACCAACAGGAAAAGAAGCAAACCACAAAAAACTTAAATAAGCTCATCTGTTGAGTTTTTTTGGGAAACGAAGAGACAAAAACAAAAAAATAACAACACTGTTATTAAAATATAGCAATTGACGACACAAAAAAATCAAGTTTTTCTTAAAACAAACACAGTTGTAAGAAATCAAAAAACAACAAACCAAATATAGTGAAGATTTGAGACTAAGTCTATTAGAGACATTCCGAACACTAAATGAAAACCGACCAAGAGTATGTAGCCCATGGATCTTTGATTTCCATTGTAATATTCATGAAAACTATGATCCGGTGGTCTTGGTGAGTCAAACCACATGATAGCCATTTTAGTGAGAGAAAGTAGTGAGATGGAAGATGGACTTGTTATTAGATGGAAAATGGATGAAGGATACAAATGACTCAACACCAAAATAATGACTCAACCCCTCTATGGAAGCCATAGAGGGGTATATATAGCCCATACGCCTCTAAACTATACATAGTTGCCTATTCTAGTCCTCGCGTATGTGACTATGATAAACTATGGTAATTCTGTAATGTCGTCACGCAAAAGTGAATTCCCAACACTTTGTTTCATGATGGAAGATCCAAAAACAAAGATGAATATTGAAACACCATATGAAAAATCAAAAGATAATGAGAAAAATCAACTTGGCAAAAACAATGAAGCTAAGATGACTCTTTACAACGTTATACTACGTAAAGAATATGAAAGTGTCTTTATTTATAAAACCGCCAAGGCAGTATGGCATACACTCATTATCACTCATCAAGGAAATTCACAAGTCAAGGATTACAAGATTGATCTTCTTACTCAACAATATGAGAAGTTCTCAATCTCGGATGAAGAAACTATTGATAGCAGATTCACATGATTCAATGCTATTATCACTAGTCTCAAATCTTTAGATCAAGATTACTCTAGGAAGAATCACGTAAGGAAGTTTCTTTATGCACTCCCGTTGAAATGGAGAGCAAAAGTGACGGCCATCGAAGAAGCCAAAGACTTTGCTACACTTCCTCTTGACGAGCTATATGGCAACCTTAAAGTCTATGAAATAATCTTGTAAAATGATGGTGTAGCTTCCAAGACCACTAAAGAAAAGGTCAAGTATTTAGATCTTAAAGCTAAAGTCACTAGGGAACAAACTAGCGATGATAGTAATAGTCAAGGAGGAAGTGATGAATACATAGATGAAGATGAAGCAGAAGCATTTAACTTGATGGCAAGGAACTTGCGAAAATTCTTTTGCAAGGGTAATCGATTTAGGCGTGGAAGTCGATTCAGTAATGGTAGTAATAGATTTGGAAGAGGCCGTGAAAATGGTTTTGGGAATAAATGCGGTGGAAGCTCAAGACAAAAGCGTGAATGCTATAATTGCGAGGAAGAAGGTCACTTTATGGGTGAGTGTCCAAAGCCCAAGGAAAACAAAACTTTTGTCAGGTGAGCTTGGAGCGATAGCGAAGACGATAGTGAACCGCAAAAGGACGTAACATGTTTCATGGAGATTGACTCTCAAGAGGTTTGCCTCAAATGTAATCTACTACCGGATGATTAGATTGTGGATAGTGGTTGTACTAAGTACATGACCTTGAATAGAATAATGTTTACTTCGTACAAGGCGTATGATGGTGGACATGCCGTATTTAGGAGCAACCTAAAGGGCAAGGTCATCGATGGAGGTAACATTTCTCATGAATCCATTATAATTATCAATGTTGAGCATGTCGGTGGACTAACTTTTAACTTTATTAGTGTAGGTTAATTATGTGATGATGATTGCATAGTTAAGTTTACTTAAGTAGATTGTACTATTAGTAAAAATGGTAAAAAGCTAGCTAAAGGTCCTAGGATAAATGGACTTTATACATGCAAATTAGGAGATAACTCCAATCAACAAGTTTGTCTTATATCCGTGGTGGATAACTCAACGCTTTGGCATATGAGGTTGGGTCACGCTAATATGCGATTAGTTAGAAACTTAGCTTCCAATGAGCTAGTAAGGAACCTACCAAAGTTGAGTTTTGAAAGACACTTTTGTGGTACGTGTGTTCGAGGCCTCTAGGGATTCAAGGTAATGCAAACAATAGGACTACGAATGAATTGTCAACAACTAGGGTTTTAGAGTTGTTACACTTAGATTTGTTTGGTCCATCACCAACTCAAAGTTATAGAGATAACTTCTACATTTTGATGATTGTAGAACATCTCTCAACTCTACCACTTAGGTTATGTGTTATAGAGTCCAGGATGATGTCTTAGAAGAAAATTTAAATATTGTTGTAAAAAGAAGCTTGAAGAACATACATGATTGTTTATTGTTTCAATTATAACATAGATCATAGTAGTGTATTTTGATTAAAATGCAATTTGGGGCTTTTGTGTGAACAAACATGGAATGTGTTATAACTGTAGGCGCCCAGTTCACTTGTCCAATCTAACGAGATTGTTGAAATAACAATCGCAGAGTTGTAAGAAAGAGAGTCGTGCTATATTAGACACAGAATCCATTGCACAAAGTTTTGGTGTCTATGCATTAGATTTACGGTTACATATATTTTTAATGGAGGTTTTATTAGAAAATACCATTATAAAAAAACCCTACGAAATCAATCCACGCTAGAATAAGAAGTCGTCCCGAGTATTTGGTTGTAAAGTATTTATACTTAAAACCAAAGTATACCTCACTAAGTTCGACCTAAAGTCATACGACGGGGTATTTTAGGATACTCTCAAACTATTAAAGCATACATAGTGCTTAATAAGGAAACAATGAGAATTGAGGAATCTCTCCACGTAACCTTTGATGAGAGCTTGCTTGAGCACAAATCATCTTCTTTGGTAGAAGGTGATAGGATCAATGAACCCATAGTTTAAGATCTGGTTAGGTCTTTGTCATTAGAAGTTAATGTTTTAGAGTCGGGTTATCCTAAGAGTGTCAAAGAAGCTAGAGGTCACCCAATAGAACAAGTTATTGTTGAGTTGAATGAGAGGACACTTAGGTCAAAGACAAACAAGATTAGGATTTTGGCATGACATTTTCACAAATACAAATTGCACGAGTCTAGTTAAGGCTGTTCATGGTTGACATGCACCATAAGAAATTGATTAGAGTAAGGGGTTGAGAGAAAAACTAGATGTCTATAAGTCGTTTGCACTACCTTTATATACTTGTGCTCTTGGATCTTATGTGCTTATGTGCTAGGACTTATGTGAAAGGCATGTAAGATAGGCAACATTGTTATTTTAACGAGATGAAAGATAAATGTCAATACATTATTCAAACTATGGTTGACATTATCTCAGATTCTAAATGTTAAACTTATGTGCTATGAACAAGAAATTTGATCTACACCTTCTCAAATTGTGGTAATCATCGCCTCACATATTTAAATGTGTGAATTCGATCTACTCGCAACATTGCATGCTCTATCCCCCAAAATAGACATGGAAAAATTAAATGGACAAATTCAATGACAAAATGGCATGTTGAATTGCAGCTCACCCTTGCGATGAAAATGTTGTATTTGTGTCAACTTGTTTATTTTATGTGTTGATTGCTTGCTCTGTATATTAGGCTAGAAAAGAAAAGAAAAGATTTTATGCAAACATACAAACTACTCACGTAGTTAAATTGAATTCTCTTAAAGTTGAATTCAGTATGGCATTGCATAACACACTAAAATATGCAAATAATAAACATGATAATATACTATTCTCATCCGAGAAACTATGTACTTAATTTAGCATACACTTTGGTAGTTAAAGATTATCAATGTTAACACAACACATCAAACCATAATTACGAGATATTAGACTTAGCAACATTTTACTCTTGTATAATGGAATATGTGCTCCCATATGTGTAAAATATTCAAAAAGGATTAAAATACACATTGAAGTAGGTTTGATAACTTGGACCACTTATCCAAGATCCTAAGTATTTAATTTTAAACGCAATGAAAATAAAGTTATCAATTTAAAAAATCCAAAATGACAATTAAGGATCTCTACACAACCAACTACAATGGAATTATCATGCATGGGTAGACAATGGTGCATTCATTGATAATTGTAGGAACTAGATTGTGTAACTTAATCATCCAATCACAACCAAATCCTAAATAAGCCTAACATAATCTCTCAATCATAAGGTATAATTCTCTTCCTAATGGGGTACTTTTTTATAAAAACCATAGCTAATTCAATATCAACAAGGAATCAAAAATACTAAACCTTATTACCCAAGAGTCATTAGCCAATCTAAAATTCATACCTAACTCCTAACGCACCATTATAAAAGGAAGTTAGATGCAAACATAATCATCAGCACTCTTAGTGTTCATTCCTCACCTCCTTAAGAAATGACTACTAGATACTTCATGAAGCGCACTAGCAATGACAACTCCACCAATGTCTATAAACCCTTTCAAATCATAACTAGCTTGAGGGTCATCATTGTGACAAAAACTTTCTTTGTGTGACAAACTTGAAACAACCCTTCATTTAATTTAAATGCTTCTTGCTTGTTAACAATCTTTCATTTTCAATCTACCCTCGTCACATCTAAGAGTTCCATGCTAGATACTACTTTGACTTACCTTCATTAACTCTCCATTTTTGTATGTATGGTTATGGCTATGCTTGGAATCTAAGGAATTTAGGAAGGGTATTGAATGTATCTTTCAAAGGAATGTTATTCTTCACTAAATCAACCGACACTAAAGCTGTCATGAAACGTAAGAACTATCACCTAAAATCATTTGCATGTGACCCCCAGTCATGTACACAATTCAAAACACCATCATGAGACCCAAGTTCCATTGTGAAGGCATTCCCTCAAAATCATAGGAGAAAAATCAAATTTAACCCTCATTTAAAAGCATGGGCGGATGTTTTGATGTAAATGTGTTTGTAGAGGTTGAAGCTTGGGAAAGCTTGTTTATCATTGTTGGCCACATGCTTTATTGCATCAAGACCAATACTCCTTTTAACTTTGCTTGCTTCATAGCTAGGAGGTTGAGTGGCTTGGATTACAACAATGAGGCACTTCCATATGTTAGGGTCATGACAACACTCTTTGAATACATCAAGAACAAACATCCTAATGATTCCTCTCGAATAATTGAAGTGGATGAAGTGACTCCCATGTACTCTCCTTTAACCATGGAATCTCTCGAACTTTAAGATGTTTTAGTAGAATAAAAATTGCTTGTAATCTTGATATAATTGGTGGATTTTACAAAAATGTGCTTGAATGATATGATTTGCATGTTTAAAATAATGTGCTTGTTAATGTGTATTATTGCGCTAGCTTGCTCAACAAAAAGTAATTAGAGTCATGATAACTATGCATATAAAATACTAAAATATGTATATGAGTGTATGCAACAATATAGAAAGTCATAATAATTCATGTTTGTACTACTCCATGTCTGCAAGCATCCAAATAGTGAGTTAACCCATGTTAGACTTGAACATGTGTATATGTTTGTTGCTTCTGGTGTTTGTGTTTGTGTTGGGATTTAAGGTCTTCTATAAAGTTTATACTGCTAGCTCAACTTAGTACTGCCAAGCTTAAAGAGTTTGTACTGCACATATTATAACTACCA
>BQNB010162359.1:0-14568 GCA_026074375.1 Tanacetum coccineum | reverse complement strand
TTAAACGATCCAAAAGTCTCGCTCATTCGAAGACCAGTGTTATGTTGTCATTTTTCAAGTTTTTAATTTCAACTTTTTTTTCATTTTCAATTTCAATTTCAACTTTAATGTATTATTTAAGAGAAATTAATAAATACTTAAGTACTATATTAATATATTATTGTTAGGGACCTTAAAATACTTGATATATAATTTATTATTTTTTTAACATTTGGGATGTTAATCGAACGTAAACGAACGAAATAAATGAACAAAATCGGACGGACATAATCGGACGTTCACGAACATAAATGAACGAACGAAGCGTTTGTTCATGTTCGTTTATTTAGCTAAACGGACCAAAAATCTTGTTCGTGTTCGTTTATTTATTAAATAAACGAACATAAACGAGTTTCCCGCCGAACGATCTGCGAACGGTTCGCTGAACGTTCAGTTCGTTTACAGCCATATATATATCACTTTTTGTGCCTGCAAATTTTATTAACCTTTTCACCTTTATTAAAAACTCAAGAGTATCCGATCTCGTCTTTCACAGAGTAATGTAGAAAGTGAGATGTAAACAATCTTACTCTTACCCAAAAGTAGAGAGCCCGCTTTTACAAAACTTCCGACCTTACAGAAAATGAAGATCGAACCGAAAAGGGTTTTTCAACTAATCTAACTTGAATTTTTTGACCTTTATTATGTAGCATATATATTACATTTTTATAATAACATGACATTAATTAGTTATCAGTACTTATATAAAAAATATTGTAGCTAGTCAAATGAATTATATTAATTGAAACTCTGAAACACTCGATCTAGTATCCTTCTTAATTTTTATTACCCTTTTTTAATATCACGATACTCGCGTGTTGCAGTAACGTGTATCCTATGATTAAAACTTTTAGAGGTCAAAATTTTTTATTGATGCATATTACAAAAAATTTAGATTAAGATAACTTTAAGCAATGATGAAATATTTCATATAATATACTCGTGCGAAATTGCGACAATGTAGAGTCGCTTGTGAGTAATATTATGAAGATAGAATGTCAAAGTGGTTGATAACAACTTATATTCGCAATTAGCTAATAAACCGTGTGATAAAATTAATTACACTTTATATGTAAATTTACACTTCCTGATAACATTTTGAGATGTTTTCGCATATCAAATTAAAAAGAAGTATTTTCATCATCTTTATAAATGATTATATAACTGTATCTTCTAAAGTTACTTTCATGTACCTTATTAATATTATCAACAATTTTCTGTATTATATTAGTCTCGCATAGCTATGAAGTATAAGTAAAGGAGTGTTTATAAATGAAAAAAAAACCCTAAAGCTCAAAAAATCACGTGGAGGTGACTAAAAAATGTATTATTATTGTTGTACATATTTATATCATAGATTTAATGTAGGACAGATTTTATAACATCATTTCACATACCAAAATAGTAGAAATATAGAGAGAGAAGTAGAAAGAAAACTAGAGAGAGAAAGAGAGAGTAGAGAGAGGTTTATTTCTTTAAGTGAGGAAATGAAACAAACAACCAACCCCCTCTCATGTGTAGAGAGTGGTATTTATAGGGATAAAACCCTAAAGGAGACGCCTAGGTCTCTTGTGGTTGGGCCGGGCTCGGCTTTGGTTGGGCTTTTGGCCCGAAACTCATACAAGGTTAGATTAAACCTCGAGCCCGTAATCCTGACTAGCCTATTACAAAGTTACATAAATGTAAAGATCCGACATATTTAATAATAATTTTACTTCTTTTTTGACTCAATATTTTGAGGCTAACAATATTCCCTGAAGTAAAATCATTGTGATTCTTCAAAAGTGAGATCATTAATCTTCATTGTTTTAAGCTCTTGAGTCTTGGTCTTGAACTTTGTAGGAATGGCTTCATTCCTTCATACATTGTGATCTTTGATCTTTAGCCTTTGTCATTGTCTTTCGACTTTGTCTTTAGTTCCGAGATCTTTAAATCTTTTCTTATTGTACATGAACTTGATAGAGGTTGGCGGTATTTGAATCGTCGTTTGAGGACCGGTACTTTCTTTCTTGAACATCCTTGAATCATCTTGTGCTTTGGATCGACATGCTCATATGAAAGCTGGATAACAATCTCCTTGACAATCTTTGTCTTGATGTTCTTGGTGTCCTTAAGGAAGATGTTGTGTATCAGTGTTGTTGAAGACTTTTGCAATATGTACTTAAGCTTTCATCATGTATTTATATTTGTCATTCGATGAATGAGCATGTGGTAATGAGTATGACGGTGCTGGATGAGGTAGTTACTCTGTCGTCTAAACTTGCATATGCATGTTAGTGAGGAACAACATATATGGATGGATGTCTTGTTCATTCGCCGAAGTTCGGTAACTTTAACCTCTGGTTCCATGAGGACCGTTTTATAGTATAATTATTGTACCTACGTCATCAGGATTTGATTCATGAATGAATCTCTTTGACAGGTTTTCCAGCTGCAAGTGTAGTTTATCTAGAGCTGACACGTCGAGAGACGCTAACAAAGCTTTTCGATATTCCATAGATGTTCCTATATCCGGATTCCCTTGCAGGTTAGGATAATGGACAACTATAGGTGAATTATTGATGTTCACTTATAAAGTAAGCAATCAACAATTTTTAGGTGTTTCCCGTCAAATCCCAAGACCTGGATCACACTAGAATTCCAGTTTGCACATGTTTGATTCATATTGAATCTCACAAGTTACCTACCACAAAGCTGTTTGAAGTTGATTCTGGAAGGATTTCCATTCGTCATTATGAAGTGCTAAAGAGCATCACTCTGAATGTTCTGGCAAGATCACAAGGATAGTACATAGGACTCTTGTTAACAACTTGTGAACTTAATTGTGTCAAACAAGTGTTTTTGTCATTCATGTGTCCTAATGAGATTTATAATTGATCTCTTTGGCTCTAGACTCGATTAGTGCGTTTTGGTTTTAGTAATCGGAGGCTGGAGCAGATTGCCACCTATTCAATATCAACATTCTCGAGGTGAGAAGTCAATAGAAGTCATGTTAATCTTTGTTACAAATGATACAATAATCTTTTGAGAGAAACTTGAATGACTGGGAAGGGTTGTGCAGTGCATCACTGGGTACATGATGTCATTCTTCAATACCAGAATTTATCTTTGTGAAGACTGATAGCATATGTATTGACCCGTCTTCTGCCTAATGTGTATGAAGGGCTTCTTGCTTTAGACCCTTTATCCTTACATTTATTTTTCATTCTTCAACTCCTTCAATGTTTACCAAGACGTCATTACTATCACCATGTTGTGATTGTTCCAGTGATAACCCATGTCTTTAGTTAACATTATTCCTTTGACTCATTCTTCTCCAAATTTTACCTAAGGACTGCTATTTCTAACTATGAGGTGTCCTTGGGTAGATCCCTCTGGTTCTGGTTGGATCATAGGACAATATCTAACCTTAACCACCTTATGACTTCAGAATCGTCGTAAATTAGTTGGTTGTTGGGTATTTGATCGTAACCATAAAACCTTTGAAAAATCAATCAAAGTTTTTGATAGAATTATCAAAAACGTTTGACACTTTGATAGTTTCATCTTTTGAAATACTCCCCTTCACACGTGCATCGATATTCAAAAGTGTTTCGCACATGTAGGTAGAAGTTAAAAAGCACTTTGAGTCTTTTAGATCACTTAATAATTTTCTTGGTCACATTTTAAGCACATTTCTCTACTTATTTTAAATACTACATCACTTAGTTTTTCAAATACCAAGTGCTTAAAATTTGTCATGAAAAATCCATGGAGAGAAAACGATACCATAAATTATGCATGAATTATTGGAATTTTTCTTGAAACTCCCCCTTAATTTTACATATTTTTGACACCACTAACAACGATACCAATTTGTAAAAGAGTTATAAAATTGAGGCTGAGTTAGTGTTGAGCACACAATTTTGAAAGTTTATGAATAATATTTGAAGAATACTTGAAAAATTGTGCTCAAACACTGAATCATCTTATAACATAATTAGAAAGCAAATTATATCCGAGTATGTTTCTATCTAAAATGGATGGTCACTAGGCCACTGGCGCGGTTTTCCATTTTTATATACCGGATGTAGCTTTGATCGCTGGCTCGTTTTTTTGATATATCCACACTCGTCAAAAACTATTTATCATTTAATTACCACTTATGTTATTAAAAAACTTTTGTGAATGTCTAGCATACGATTTTGAAATATATCACGATTGAAATTTGTCTTGATAAAAATATTTTTGCAAAAATTGTGCTTTGACAACACATGAAAGATAGTTAAATGTTTTGAATACATAAAAAATTGTAGTGAAATGATGTATCCAAAATCATTAAAACTTTGGTTTCTGAAAAACTCCCCCCTCAAAAATTGATTCACTTGTAAAAATGATCGTATTTGAAAGTTTCGTGAGGAAAGGAGTGTTGAACACACAATTTTAAAAGATACCAATTGTTAAATCACTTTTTGTGAAATGTTATCATGAAAGAGTCATTCTTGAAAAATTGTGTTCGACTTTTGAAAAACCACTTGTTAGAAGACTTCTCTTTTAACGCTAAGGATAAGCACACTTATGCGTACACTCTCCTTTGTCATTGGAGTCTGAGTTGTAACTTGAGAGCAATTACAAGTCATTTACTTGATCTCAAAACTTTGAATGTTTTGTATAAGTAGCTCAAGACCAAGGAAATTGCTCTTCTCGTTGTTAGGATAAGTTATCTCTAAAGATAAACTTTCCTTTCTTTGAAGTCTCGGTTATGTATTAATTTGTACATAAGCCATAAAGAGAATTAGAAATGACATGTTTTGAAACTTTTGAACTCCTGCTCGAACTTCATTTAGATACCCATGTCAATGTTAATCGGCATTTCTAGGTACGTAAATATTATCGATTCCAAGAGACATGTCGAGAATATTCTTTTTGGTATTTTTGATTTTTCTGATTTTGTATTTTCTTTTTGAAATTTTCTATTTTTGTATTTTGGTTTTCTTGGTTTTATATTTTTGTATTTTGTTTTTCTCAGAAATATTTACAAATCGATGTTTGATGATATATCAAGTAGTCTCATTTGCCAAAACCTCCAGTTTTGCTGGAGTAAAACATCTCATACTGAGTCGTCCAACAAGGTTCTTAATTCTTTCTTTCGAAAAAGCTTTTGTAAACATGTCGGCTAACTGGTATTCAGTTCTGACAAAGTATAATTCAACTATACCATTTTCAACATGTTCCTTGATGAAAGGATAACGAACATTTATATGCTTGGTACGAGAGTGTTGCATAGGGTTGTACGAGATGGCTATGGCTAACTGAGAGTCATAGTATAATGGTATTTTGTTGTAGTCAAAGCCATGATCTTTAAGTTGTGTTCTCTTCCAAAGAACTTGAGCATAACTTACAGATAAAGCCATGTACTATACTTCTGCAGTTGACATCGCAGTGCAACCCTGCTTCTTGGATGACCAACCAACGAGCTTATCACCTAGGAATTAGATTCCTCTAGAAGTGCTTTTGCGTGTATCAAGACAACCTGCGTGGTCTGCGTCTGAAAAAGCAGTTAGTTCAAAATCAGAATCTTTTGGATTACAAGAGAACAGTTGTGAATGGTATTTCTTTATGTACCAAAAGATCCTTTTAACCTCTTTGAGGTTTTTTTAGTTGGTCTCGCTTGATAACGTGCACAGTAACATACTGCTTGCACTAAGTCTGGTCTGCTAGATGTCAGATACATAGGTAACCCGATCATACTACGGTAGTTTGTTTTGTCTACGGGTGTACCACTCAGATGTGCATCCAGGTTTAGGGAGTTGTAGCCATTGATGTACAAATGCTATTACTTTTGTCCATTCAGGCTTTTTGAGGATTTTCTAAAGCAATAATTTGGGGCTGTTGGATAAAATAATATGATTAAGCTCTGAGTGAATCAAAGTATGCTGAATGATTAATAGATCCTGAATGAAACTGGTTATGATTGATAATGAACGTTTAAGAATTGTTTTTTGATCAACGCTCTGAATGATTTAAATTACCAATTTATCCTTTACACACTTGTTATAAAATAAAATTTAACTCATTAATAATTGTCCCACATTGATAAAATCAACTTACTATGTAAAATAAAATATGTTTCATGAAATAATAATAAGATAACGTTTCATCAATTTCAAAATAACAGTTTTATAATAGTGTTTAAACTTATAAAATTAAATATTTTATCTAATATACATTGAAGTCATGCATGTAGAGTAAAGTTCTTTTTTAGTAAAGTTAAATGAAGAAAAAGTCATTGAATAAAAAAAATAAAGGATAAAATAAGAAGAGATGGCCACTTGTATCATTTTGCATTCTTGTGGCCATAAACGATTCATTACCTTCCAAATTCATTCAGCGCTATATATTTTTTTATCAAACACATTTGCTTTGACAGATTTCATATTGATCTATCTTAATTGCTCAATTCAGTATTTCTAAAGCATACTTAGACTAGCTGATAAAGATAGCTCGTGGGGATTGGTGGATCTGAATTCCTAAAAAGAATTTCATTTCCCCGATTAAGGACATCTTAAATCTACTGTGCATCAGTTTTTCAAACTTTTTTGAAAATTTTGAGTTTATGGACCCGAAAATTATGTCATCGACATAAATTTGCACAAGTATAATGTCATCCTCGTATCTTATCGTGAATAGAGTTGGGTCTATAATACCTTTAGTGAAACCTTTGATATCAATAATGTGAAGAGTTCATCATACCAGGCTCTTGGAGCTTGCTTCAATCCATAAAGTGCTTCCCTGAGGCGGTAGACTTTTTTTGGATGATCAGGATCAACGAACCCGTCTAGCTGACTGACATATACCTCTTCCTTCAGTGTACCATTAAGAAAAGTTGTTTTAACGTACATCTGGTAGATAGGAAATGATTTGTGTGCAGCGTAGGCAACAAAAATCTAAACTAGTTCCAAGCGAGCGACTGGTGCAAAAGATTCTTTAAAATCAATACCCTCTTCTTGATGATATCCCTTAGCTACAAGTCGTACCTTATTGCGAATAACAGTATTGTCTCTTCTTGTTCTCTTCATAACCATTTTTGATTAATCCCAATTACTTTTCCCCTAAAAGGTTTGTCAATCAAGTCCCGACGTTAAGTCTGTCGAACCATTTAAAGATGTCTTTCCTTACTGCATTGCTTTAATCTATGTTTTGATTAGCCATTTGCTCTACATTTATGTTAATTCTGGGTTTATAACTTTCCTAAAATGTGAGTGCCAAAATCAATACACATCTACATGGATCTTTTGCTAAAGGTTGTCGTCTTGTTTGCACAGGCTTTGATGGATTTCTACGAACTTGTTCTAGAGGATGATTTTAAGTATAATGGTAGTCAGAACAGTGTATTTGGTAGAATGTATGCATGTTTGAAGTATCAATATTGTATGAGGAATACTCAACAACTTCTGTTCCCAGTGGAGCAAAAGGATTAATAAATTCGTATGCTTCAAACGGTGTATTTTCTGCTTGATCAGTGTTGTTTTCCTCAGCATTGACATCTGTTGGTGGAATGATCGGTTCTAATATAGGTTGAACATTCAATGTAGATTGTGTATCTTGTTGTTGAAGATTATCAGAGAGAGCGGAAGACTTAGATACTCTTTTATTTCCTTCATTGAAATATTCTTCATACATAGGACTAAATAGTAATTCCAACTATTGTAGTGATGGTATTGTCTGTCTACTGTAGGAACAACATTTGGAACCCCAGCTTTTGACTGATGGTTCGGTTGTTGTGGTCTTGAATTTTGAGTTTTTTACTATTGTGAACATAAGTCTTTTGTAATTTAGGGTGCGGGACATGACTGTTATGTTCAAGTGCCATTTGTCGTGAGGAACGAGGCCTGAAGTGTTGTCATCTGACGTCATAACTTCCTTGGAGTTTCATTAAAGTTTATGTGATTGGGAATTTAACAATTAATTGGTTCTCTTGTTTTTTTTCTTATAGACTTTATATCCTTCGATTGTGTTGCATACCCGACAAAATACAGGATCCCTTTCTCTTTCATCTTGTCATGATTTTCATCATCTCTGACTAGTAAACAAGTTCAACAAAAAACGTGAAGATATTTAAGAGTAGGTTCCTTTCCATTAATGATATGGTATGGTGTATTTTCCTGTCTTGGGATGATAAGAGGCATCTATTATGGGTGTTAAACAGAGTTGCTATTGCTTCAGCCCAAAAGATTGAGTGGATGTTTAGAGCCAATGCATTGTTCGAGCCAGCCTAACCAGAGTATGTTTCGTCTTTCTACAACGTCATTTGTTTCAGGGTTCGATAAATTGTTATTTGGGGAGAGATTACCTTTTCTTTAAAAAATACGCTTGGGGGAAGGTGGGTTTATAGTTGAAGAACTTTGTTCCTCTATCAGTTTGGAAAACAATTTATCACTTGTGCTTAAAGACCGCATTGATATCTTTTGAAAGTCGATCAAACTTCTTGTGTTTCGTCGTGGATCTTAGAAAATGAGTCAAGTGTATCTTGAAAAGTCATCAACAATTACCAAAAGGTATTTCTTTCCATTGGATGCTTTCAACAGCATTGATACGTAAGTCCTATGAAGCAGATGTAACCGTCTCTTTGAACTTAGGAACAATTTTGTCTGAAAGTACTTCTCTTTGTTTACCCATTCCGCAAGATGATCCAGAGTTGATCCTTTACATACTTCAACTTTGGTAAGCCGTTCACAATGTTATTCTTGAAAAGCAAGTTAATGGTCTCGAAGTTAAGATGATATAAACGAAGATGCCATAACCATGCTTGAGTTGGTGAAGCCTTTGCTATGAAGCATATTAGAGTTGGTGAAGATGATTCTTGAAGTGCTATTGTGTAGAGATCAGATCTACGAGTACCCGTAACTAGGTCGTTTCCTAGAAGATCTCTCAAAAATCTAGTAGATATTCTGAATGCAACTTCCAAATCTACATCACATAATTGACCAACGGAGAATAAATTATGATTGAGGCATTCGACGTAATAAACCCTTTTTATCGTGAGATTCCCTTGAACTAAAACTCAGTAACCAAGAATCGATGCAAATTGATCATTCTTGAACCGCACCGTACCCATATATTTTTCAACGAAATTACACAACAACTTGAGGTTTCCCGCCATGTGCTTTGTGCATCCAGAGTCTACGATGAATATGATGATTTGTACGATTTGCAAAACATTTAGAAGACGATGGAGAGTTGGACAAAATGAACCCCATTTGTTGAATGGTTCCGAGTTAGTAGTAGATCTAGACTTAATATCTAAAGGTAAGCTATCACTCGCTAACATTGTCATTTTTAACCTTGGGTTTCCATATATATCCTGATGGACATAGTTTTTCTATCCACCAAGTCCATGCCTTACTAGTTTTCTCATATAGCATCCTAAAGTAACTACTGGATTCTGGATAGTGGTTTCTAAAGCAATTGTTATCTTATGGGGTGTTGCTACAGATTGGTTCGTATGCTTTGTGGTTTTTCCTAGTACTAATAGGTACTACCTTAGGCTTCTTAGAGCCTTAGGTGTAGTAACTTGGCAACACCAAGTTTTTGCTGCCACGTCAGCGCCACATCAGCATAACACCAACACCAACACCACTCCCCTAATCATAACACCAAATAACACCACTCATCTCTTTATTTTCATAAAACCCCCTAAACAATTATTTCATTCTTTTAACAAACTAACCATTTCATTCATAATTAAACATACAAATTACATAAAATAAAACACATTACGAATTAAAAAAAAACATTACGAAATTAAAAAAAACATTACGAAATTAAAAAAAAACATTACGAAATTAAAAAAAAAACTACTCGTCTTCGTCTTCGTCGTCCTCGTCACCCAAATCATTTTTCATTTTGTTTTTGATCAATTTTTTTTGCTTCTTGATCCAATAGGCGTCGTCTTCGTCCAAATCCTTGGTGCTAGTAGCTAGAAACCTCAACTCCTCCAACCGCATTAGTGTGCGGTCTTTTTCGGCTTGAGCTTCGAAAGCCCTTTCGGCGGCTTCCCGTTTCAGACGAAGCTCCTGCTCCATTAGCTCCCCGAATTGGGCCGACGCGCTACTTCCACCGGTGCTCGCCGTTGCGTCGGATTTGCTTTTCTTGGCGGGCCGTTGTTTGCCGGGCGGACGTGGTCGTGCATCGTGACCGAATAGATCCTCCTGGCTAGCCCCGGGGACGTCTCCGGTTAAGTCAACTTGTTCCGGTGCGTCCCATTTCGGGTGGAATCTCAAAACGGCCCAAGCATCTTCTTGAGAAAACGCGACCCCTCTATGCTCGTCACGGTAAATACTTTGAGCCCGTTTCAAATAATCCACATCGTTTTCGCCACTTTTCCCCAAACGTTTGGCCCGTTTGTACGCGGCGTTGAACTTTTGGCAATTGGCATTCAACGTATGCCATTTACTAGTCAACATATCCTTCGTACGGTTTTGAAATTTTTTCGAATTGAACTCGTTCAAAACCCGATACCAAAACGTGTCATGCTTTTGTGACCTTCCGACATTATTATCTTCGGAAACGGCCACGTAACATGTTGCAAGCAATTCTTCTTCGACCGGTAGCCAACGGCCCGCTGCTACCGGCTCTTGGGGCTCGTCTTCAACATTTTTTCCCCTTCGGGCTTTAGTTTTCTTGCGACCGCCTTTTTTTGGCGAATCGACTTGTTGAGGTTGAGTGAGTGTTTGGGAAGATTCTGAGTGGAATGATGGTGGGTTTTGTTGTAGATTATCTAAATCACGGTTTAGGATTTGTGATTGTTGCCATCGGAAAAAAGCTTGTTGTTGTTCTTGTTGGTATTGTTGAAACTGTTCCGGCGTCATCGACCCGGTGAGGAGATTCATGAAACCGTTGTTGGGAAATTCAGACATTTTTTTATTGCTAAAAAGATGTATGTTTGTATTTGAAGAGTGGTGAATTTGTATGTGATTTTGTATTTGGTAATGTGTTGTATATATAGTGAGTTGAGTGAGGAGGGTAAAATATTTTTTTTTTAAATCAGCCGTTTTAGGGGGTAAAATGAAAAAATTTTAATTTTTTTTTATAATAGCCGTTAGGGGCTAAAATGAAACATTTCAAAATTGGGGGGAAAGAGTAAAATTTAAATTCTAGCCGTTAGGGGGGTAAAATGATTTTTTTTTAAAACACACCCAACGCACGTTGGCTCGGCAACGCCGAGTCCAACGCCTTCCGGCGGTGTAGTAACGCTGGACAACGCCGGCCAACGCCAACACCGGCGTTACTACACCTAAGGCTCTTATATTATAGGTAGATATATATACTATGTGTGGAATAAAACTATGTTGTTTTGACATAGTTGTTACAGTAACCGGCCCATTGGGCTTTCACTTTGGGCCGGCCCATTTGAAAAAAAAAATTACTCAGCACAAAATAAAAAATAAAATTACAAAAGTATTTACTTATACAGATAAAAAATATCCGCGACATGAGACCAAACACATAAGCCCATATAAAAAAAAGAAACTATTACACAAAATAATAAAAAAAAATTACTCGACACAAAATTAGAAAAAAATTACAAAAGTAAAGATTTATTCAGATCAAAAAATACCCACGACATGACGCCCAACACATAAGTCCATATAAAAAAAACTATTAAACATGAGACCGGAAAAATAAAGCCGCACAAAATACAAAAAAAAAATAAAAATTAACGCCCCGCATCAACGCGCGGGCAAACATGCTTAACACATATTTACTCAAATTTTATTAAAATTATATTAAAAAAAACAACCTTTAGCCACATAACTTTTAAAAAATTAGCACACGCAAACCACACTTATAAAACTTTGAAATCTTACCATACAAATTTAAAAAAAAAACACACATCTATGATAAAATAAACACCGCCCCGCAACAACGCGCGGACAACTATGCTTGTTACATTCTATTATACAATATACTAAAACCCATCACGGGTCACGAAAAAAACGTATGGATTGGGTTTTTTTTTTCCACTGGACTCTGTGTTGGGCCGGTGTGTTGGGTTTTTGTTTTTTTTCTTTCTAAAAACGATGATTCTTTTTTTTAGTGTGGGACTATGGGAGAACGTATGTCATATCTCATTAGTTCTGGGAGTTTCTTTCTTACATCGTCTACCTACTTCAGGCGGTTCTTCGGTATGGCCGGTTCTTATGTTCTTTTGCATGATCAAGTAGTTGCATGTTGTTTTTGTAGTTAGATCATGTTGGTTACTTATGTGTTTTGTGTTGTTCCTGCGTTACTAACATGTTTTGCATGTTGGTTGCGATATGTGTTTGCGATAATTGTTGTTCCTTATAGTTGCTTCCCTTTACAATATGTTTTTGTTGTTTTTTACTCATTGTTAAATGATAAATTTTGTTTACAAGTTTGTTGTCTTGTGTTGGTTTGAAAGGAGTGTTGTAGGTTAGCGTGTGGTATAGTTATTACAGCGTGTTCGTAATTGTAGGTGTCGTACAGATGTTATAGCATAGTTGTGACTCATAGGAAAGTAGGTTATGTTGTTTTAAACATAAGGGTGGCGTACGTTATGGTTGTCGTACCATATTTGCAATAGTTACAGTGTCAGGTTTTTAGTGTACGGCCATACTGTTAGAGCACAACCATAGTTTATATCACGTTTGGCTTTCGCGGTCTCTCATGAAAACCAAACGAAAGATAGTACCTAAATCTACCGTAAATGGTGGGACTCAAGGTCCTGGTAATGGTAACGCTGGCCTGCAAAACTTCAATGAGGGTCGTGGGACTAGAGGTCCTGGTGATGGTCACGCTGGCTTGGAAAACCTAAATGAGGACGTTGGTGGTTCAAAACGACGGTGTATACGTCAGCCTGATACCATGTTGTATCGTTAGTCGGTGACCGCTACACGTAAGTATAATCTCCGTTTCTTTGATAGTTTCTTTAATATCAGTTCATTTATATGTTTATGTGCTTTACAGATGATCGGGAATGGGTGCAAGTACCTTCAAGTATCAACGTTAATGTACCTGGGCTGGAAACGTGTTTAGGTAATTAGTAGTATTATCTTAGTTAGTAGTCGCAGTTGCGTTATAATCGTACTGCCATGTTTTCTTATATACATTTTGTTTTCTCAGGGGTCCAACAACCGATGGTAGGTGCCACTTTCAGTTGCTCAGAATCTATTTCACATAGTGGCTCCTGTTTGTCGCCTGCACAGGCGTCTATTCGCGGTGTTGTTGAGCCAGATAGTCGGACAGCGTCTTTGGGACCACCATCAGGTTATAGGTCTGTTGGGAAATGTGAGCACAGTTGCAAGCACTGTGGAGCGTTATTCTGGTATGAAGAGCAAATAGAACAGAGTGCACGATATGCACACCAAAGTACTCTGTATAACAGTTGTTGTAAGGGAGGTCATGTTGCGTTATGTACGTATCAAATATACCCTAATTATATAAAGTTACTTCTTCAGGACCATCATTGTTTGGAAAATATTAGGGACTACAACCAAATGTTCAGTATGACGTCGTTAGGTACATGCATCGATGAATCAGTCAACAATGGACGTGGTCCGTACATATATTTAAAGTCTCGGGACAGTTGTATCATTGGATAGGCTCTTTATGTCCAGAATGTAGAATTCAGCTAGCACACTCTGATCTTACATAGCACAACTTACTGATATGAAGAACACTTTAAAGATGTAAAGAAGTTAATGCAGAAAAGTACTACTGAATTGTATACATTATACAACAAAGGATGGGGCTATATATATATATAGCCTTACAAGACAACGTGGGAAACCATAAAACAAGGAACAAACTAACCTACTAAGTCATGGTTATCCTCAAGACTCGGTTTATAAACTACCCACTCTCCTAGTCTATCCTTAATACACATGGTCCTAGTACATACCCATTCAAACTACCTTATTTAATTAAATACTAACTTACTAAAATACTGAAATTACTAAAGTACTTAGTCAAGATTAAACCCAACATTCACCCCCTTAATCTTGACGATCTTTCACGGTCTCGGCTCCTACGATCATAATCACGAACAAGGTCTCATTCTCAGTTCCACGGTCTTCTCGGTCTCACGTCGGAACTCACTTTCCTGCCACGATCATCACGATCATTCTTTCTTCTCTTGCTTTCTGCTCGTCTTCCTTGCCCTTGCTTCTCGTCACTCTTTTCTACTTGCTGTCTTTCTCGTTCTTGCTACTTGCTAATCGATTCTTGCTTGTCGACTCTTGCTTGTCGACTCTTGCTTGTCGACTCTTGCTTATCGATTCTTGCTTTCTTACGATTGTTTCTTGTTTGCTACTTGCTACAAACACGAAACCTTCTACTTGCTATGATTGTCTTACCTGCTACTTGCTACAGATTATGCGACAACCTTCTTGCTTGCTAACTTGCGATAACTTGCTCTTGCTTTCTTTCTTTTGATCACCAGGTGATCGATCAACCTTGCTGCTTGCTTTCTTTCCTCTTTCTGGTCTTGTTTTTTTTTCTTTTCTTTTTCATTCTTCTTGCTGTGAT
>BQNB010162358.1:0-14569 GCA_026074375.1 Tanacetum coccineum | reverse complement strand
TTTGAAGTTCTTTAGTTCTACAAAAGTTAGGAAGGCATCAAAATAACACCACATGGCATCAGTATAGAGTTGCTTTCTTATAGAGACAGAGAGAGAAGGATCTCCAATCATGTTTGCTATAGGATGATCCTTAGTCCATTTACCAAGGTGTTTAAATGGAGTGTGGGTTTGTCTTACATTCGATGATGATCCTTGAGAAGTCGAGTCTTTATGAAGAGATTCATGAAGTGGATCATCACGAAAAATTGGTGTTTTTTGTGATTCTTCAAAACCTTGAGAAATGTTTGGAGAATGTTCTTGTTCTTGTGTTGATGGAATACTTATTGATGGAGCATCCTGGTCAACGGAAGTTGACACAAGAGAATTGGCTAAAACCACAGCTCTTAGAGCAACAACTTCTTGAACTAGAGAAACAGCAATTGATAGAGAATTGAAGTATTCATCGAACATAGGTTGAAACAAGCGATCCTAATCATCTCTTTTTGGTGGAATACAAGGTTGTTGAGAAATAGGGTTTGAAATGAGTCCTGAACTAGATGTAGCAGGAGTCAAAGAATGAAGCCCATGTCTTAAACTGAATTATTCAGAAGCCATAGTTGTCAGCTCATCGAATGTCACATGAATTGTTTCTATAATTTTATAGGTTCTTTTGTTATAGATTATGAACACTTTCTTTGCGAGCGCGTAACCAACAAAAATACCAATGTCAGCTTTTGCATCTAATTTACCCAGATCGTCATTGTCGTTGGTAGGATAACATAGTGCACCAAAGACATGAAAGAATGATAAATTTGGTTTCTTATCTTGCATAAGCTCATATAGAGTTTTGTTGTATCGAAGGCGGATTAAAGAACGGTTTTGGGTGTAACATGATGTATTGATTGCTTCGGCCCATAAAAATAATAGAGCTTTAGAAAATATTAACATTGTACGAGCAGCTTGAGTTCCATTTCACCTTTTTGACAATGTCGTTCTGCTGAGGAGTGCGGGCAACAGATGTTTGATGCGAGATGCCAACATTTTCATAAAATTCATGAAGTGTCTGATTGACAAATTCGGTTCCATTATCTGTTCGAACATTACGGACAGTGGCATTCAAACGAACTTGTATATTTTTTATGCATTTGATGATGGCCTCAGGAGCTTCATCTTTTGTCCTCAAAAATCTGACCCAAGTAAATCGTGAGTAATCAGACGACAATCAACAAGATATACCGTTTTCCCATAAAATACTCGCCACAACACGCGATTCGGGTCCACACAAATTCCCCCCAAAAATTTATAATAAATGGCAAAAAAAGATATACTTCTCTTGGTTAGTGTCTTTAGCTTTGGGTTGATGGGAGGATTTCTTGCTTTTTCCCAAATCACATGCAAATACATCAAGATGATCTTTCTTATCTGAAATTTAAGTCTTGGAATGCCTCGTGCAAGACCGTCTTTAGCTAGCTTGTTAAGAGTACCGAAGCTGAGATGTAATAACTGACGGTGCCATAACCAGCTCTTAGTCTTTGACGCTTTGGATATAAGACCGATCATAGATGTTTTAAGCATGTCATCAAGAGAAATCGTGTATAAATTTGTGTCTCGGGATCCGAAAAGTAGATCAACACCTTCTAAATTTCAAATAAAGCAAGTGTTTTTCCAAAATGCAACTTCAAGATCCGCGTCGCAAAATTGTCTAACATAAAACAAGTTATGTCCAAGCCCCTCGATGTAGCATACTCTTGAGATAGTCACATTCCCCAGCTGATAGTCACCACACCCCACAATCCTTGTAATATGGTCTTTCTCGAATCTAACAGTACCCAAAAATTTACTAACAAAGTTCATAAGCTAAGAGCGGTTCCCTGTCATATGGTTCGAACATCCAGAGTCCAGATACCAGAGAACAATCTGGATAACCTGTCTTGACAAGAGAAGAAGAAGATGGAATATCTGTAGCATTGGATCCCCAAGTATGATTGGGTTTCGAGTGGTTAGCATCTTAGAATACTAACAAACTTAGATTTTTACTCGAAGCTACATTATTAACATTTTTGGGTTTCCAGCTATAAACTTTAAGCTCTGGTTTTTGGGTTTCAACTGAGTCAGAAGTGGTTTTCTTAGGAGGCACTACGTTAGCTAAAGTGATCCTAGTTAAAGGGCACGAATTACCAACTATAGTGAAAGTTCTGCCTGTTGGTTTCCACTTAAGTCCTACTTCAGTAAATACATGACCCGTAGGTTTCCAAATATTTTGTTTTATATGTTTCTTAGCAAATTTAGCACGGCTATTCACATTTTCCACAAAATCAAGAAGACCCATATCATGAACACCATCAAACATAGATTTCATACAAGTAGCACAAATAGGTTCAGAATTCGCATTTAATAGTGAATGCTTAACATCTACATCACAAATAGTTCATCAAACAACACGATATCTTTTTAAATAACTTTCTAGTTGGTACTTCTACGTTATTTCTCATGTCTTACATGGTGTTTCAGCAGAAGATCCTATCATTCTTTTTATTGCATGTAGGCTTTGATCCGCAATTACTAGTAGAACACTTCAATCCTATAGGAGACAACATAGGTGTGTTAGAATCTGATGTTGTAGATGACTCTACTTATTTAATGTTGCTTGAGGATGTGAGAGGTTCAACAAACCTAACTTTCTTGACCTTTTTCTCATTAAGTTTAATCGCATTAGGGCATGTATTTTGAACATATACAAGTAACTCCTAAATTCATTAGGCATGCTTACAGGCAAAGTCTAACTCTTTATCTAAAGGTTGTTTTGATTTAACTTGTTCAACTATTCTCTGAAGAATATCAACTTGTTCCTGAGTATACTTAAAGGTAGCTATGTGATTTTCCTATTTTGCAATATCTAGGAGCTAAAGTTCTAAGTTAGCTTGAAACATGCTTGAAAATAGTGCTGGCAGATGGTATTTGTGCAGCAATATCAACAATTTCTTTGTCTTTTATTTTTCGTAAATCATTTTTCAATGATGTAATCACAAAAACCTTATCTTGAATTTGAGCTTTTAAATCCTTATTTTCAGCAGATTTTAAGTTCAGTTTATCAATTAAAGAGTCACTATGTTCTTTAGTACGAACACGTGTCTTTTTGATTGAGTCAAACTGCTCTTTAAAAACCTGTTTCACATGATTAATTTCATTACAAAGAGGCTCGTTTTTCGAAATCAGTTTTGTCACATTGTTCTCCAATTTCACATATTTGGTCTCAATTATCACCATAATCATAATTGACCATTCTTTTCCTATCAACTTTCTCTATTGATTTTATAATACCTTTAACTTACACTGGTAGTGGTTCCCTTTGTCTTGGTAGCTGAGCTTTCCCAAATCATTATTTCAAAAAAATATGGAATTTCAAGAGCATTTTTGATATTACAAGATTCATCTTTATTTGAAAATTTCTTGATTAAGTTGTATTGACAATTCAAGAGAAATACAATGTTTTTCAAGTTGTGATTAAACTTTTCAGAAAGAGTCATTATGCACATTTATGAATTCAAAAGCTCTGCTACAAGATTGAAACACTTATCCACAAGATTCATTTCGCTTTCTATTCCCATTCTTCACAAAAAAAAACACAGATTCACCAATCAAAGACATAAAATTCATCACAGTTAAAAGAACATCTTGAGCCATGATTTTTTGTAAGAGTCGATCATTTTCGTAAAAGTATTATTTCTTAGCAATTTCCAACATTGTTTGTCGAACTGAAGACTTTGAACAGCACGTCCAGTTGTCAAAAAACTATTTGTACTAATCCATTATTGCATTTAGAAGATCTCTATCAAACACATGAAGATGTCTTTTACAGATTGTAGAAATGGAGTAATTTCATTGTAAAAGCACAGTAGCTTTGTATGTTCAAACCCCATTCACCTATGTACGAGCATCATGGATGTCCTTATCTTCACGTACATTGTCAAATCAACCTGGCTCGGTAAATTTTAAGCTTTTTAAGCTTTCTTCACACAAGCTAAAATATAAAAACCTTATAGAAAGTTCCTAGGCGCTTTATTTTAACAGGGGAATCATCCAGAAGTTTACTGTAATGGACATACGCAACCAAAAAGCTTGTTCAGCCGACAATTCTTGTTGTGGAGTCAAACGTTTCCCAAAATCATCAGATAGTCTATTTAATTTTTCATAATCAATAGGTTTATGAGAAATGTTTTGTTTAATGGCCTATGGATCCTTTTCTTTTTCAGACATTTTTGATTGACTCTCTTCTTCTATAATCAATGTTTCCTCATCATCAATCACAGGCGTAGCAACATGTTTAGCATACATAACTAAATACCATTTATACAAGGTGGTTAAATCACAGAGAGCTTTCTAAGGATAAAACGGATTTTGATAACCTAGACCTTGTTTATATATATTATCATAGAAGGCTTGAGGCTTGGTTAACATGTGCACTGTTTGAGCAGATTGACCACTTTAAAAAATAATGTATCAATGTTCCTTTATCTCTTTTCCCGAATCAATTTCATTTTCCATATATTTATTTTCTTTTCTTTGGATTTAATTATTGAAAAACGTAGATGTTTGCAATAAAACATTTATTTTTTATATTTGTTTAGAAAGATTTTGCTACAAGGTGAGTCAACTTGTTCTATATCAAGTGCAAGTTACTCTTTAATCAAATCATCCATTGAAATCAATACATTTTTTCACGACTACTTAAAATCAATATTAAAACGTTTGTACAAAAGTTTTGACTCGTTCTTTATATCTCTCTAGCTCAGCGGTTACTGATTTATTATTTTGTTCCTTATTAGCCTTTTCCTAATTATTTACATGATTAATCATTTGTTCCGACATTTGTTCTATCACAGATAAAATCATTGAATCTTGTTGTGCCTGCAAATTAGTATCTTGAACATTTGCCTGTTGTGTTTCTTGCAAATATTAAGAGTACGGAATGATATTGCTATCACTATGTATCTTCATTATCTTGTAAAGATCCACAACTAGTGTATTTGTTTTTAAAATCCTGCATTGCAACCACACCTTGATTTTCCCATATCATTAAAAAAGGTTTAATCAAGAAATGAGGTACCTCCTGAGATAAACGTCAGTAACCATAGTTGGAAAAGTTGGCCATGAAAACACGCTTTTTTCACTCGAGATATCATCACATCAGAATCATAAGTATCAAGATCCTCAATCTGAAAGAAAACCATTGTTTGGAAGATTTTCCGAAACAGCTTGACTTCTGAACCCCTGGTTCTGCAAGAAATCAGTTACTCTTCATAATCCGAGAATTTGTCCAAGCTTCCTGAAACTTCGGCTAACAGTTCTTTTCATTATACCATGTTGCATTCCTTGGTCGCTTAGGCTTAGTGCATTGCCTAGCCATATGTCCTTCACCATGACAGTTGTAGAATTTAACAACCTTTGAATATATGCCTTTCCCCGCTTGCATTTGTTTCCATCCCCCCAAAAACTAGTACATCACACTTATAACCAAATACCGAAGAAATAACTATTGACCTTTCTCCCCTAGAACTTGTTGCATTGTGACCCTTCCATCTTTAATAAGGCTTGGTTTCTTCTTGATTCGAGAGGGGGGAGATCTAAGTTTGAGAGTATTGGATTGAGGGTTAAACCTTATAGGAAGCTACGAGAGTGCTGTTAGAAAGCCAATGACTTGTTGAGAAGGGCAGGCCAAAGCAGCGATTGGAGGTCATCTCCTGGGAGAGAATAGCGCCGAAAGCGCGAGCAAACACCAGCTAGCTACAAGAGTGAGACCGTCAGTCAATGGTTGTTGTAGAAAACTTGAGGTGAATGCTCAAGCAATTTGTAGAACTGATACAGTTCTCTGATACAAGTTCATTGAGACATGATATGAGCGATAATTATTGGTTGATACACTAATACAAAGTTCGAATTGAGGTTGATTGGATTAAGTAGAACATTCACGTAAAGTGAGATTGAGTATATATAGAGTTATGTATTTAGCAAACTAATATGGTGGAAGCTATTGTTGAAGCTAAGGATTGTTGTATGAAGACTAATAAGTGTTGAAGTGAGGTGGTGTCATCTGCTGATTTGCAACAAATGTAAGTGGATCTTGATTGTGTTCACATAGAAGACGGACTTCATTTGCATGGATTTCGTGTTATTCAAGATATGCATGAAGCTGATCAAAGTTGGTAGTATGCAAATCCTATACGAGCTTGACATTAGTCACAAACTTACTTCATTCAGGTGAAATACTGTTTAAGAACTTGGTATTAACTTGAAATTGCTCCATTTTCATGCTGTAGATGTTTATGTCATTAATCAGCTGAGTGAATCTCAAGTAATACTTATGAAGTGATTCCCCCTTGATGTGAGTAAACTTATCAAATGCATCATACAGTTTACACTCTCTTTCCTGCTTAGTCAAAGTGGTACCTTGCATCAGTAATTAAACTCTCTCCTATAAATCCTTGGCAACTCTGTGATGATTAACAAGTGAATAGATATCAATTGGTAGACCTTGAAGAATGATATTGGTTGCCTTCATATCATAATCAGCTTGAATTTTCTCAGCAGCAGATAATTCAGCATATTTCTTTGTTCTGGTCACCTCATTCAGCAAAAACACTTTGAAAAGTGACATGTCGTTTAATTTTCTCAAATCAATTTTTTATTTCAACCGGTGAGATAGTAACTCGCTGGTTCACTCTTATCGTGATATCTGCTTTGAGACGTTTCGTTAATGAGAACATGTTGAGTACGATGAATCTAATACATATGTGTTAGAAAGATTCAATGAGGTGTCATTTTATACACTTTTTCAGGGTCGTTTAACCCCCTAAATCGTGTGTTTATGCCCAAAATAGGTACTTAGTCATTCCTTTTCAGGTATTTTGCATTTGGAAGAAATACACGTGGCTTGGGCTCATTTGGAGAAAAAAAGGACAAGACTACGAACCTACACCAACATTGCTCAAGAATTTCTCCCTAGAAGCTGGAGACGGCGTCACAGATTACACGTGACGCAGTCACAACGATTTCCAAAATGGCGTCACAAGATCTCAAGACGGCGTTAGATTGTACGACCCAACCCATTATCTAGAATATTCTTGTCACGACGGCGTCACGATTAAAACGCGACACCGTCGCATCGATTTTCCTATAAATACAAATCTAATTTTAGGGTTTTAAGTATGTAACTTTGAGTAAAAGAAAGGGAAGAACCCTAGTTCGTTTAGCAGCTGTTAGGGGCGATTTTATAGCCTCAAAACCCTATTGTACTTCCTTCAATTTATGTTTTAATCAAGTAAGATTATCTTAATCATTTAATATGTCTATGTGATTTGATTCATTATTGTTTCTTGCTTTACTTATAACATGCTTGGCTCAAACCATCAATTATGTTTTATTGATGATTTGTCTGAAACCTAGAAGTAGACTTAGTGGTGTTGCATCTTGTGAGGATATGCATGTAGGTCTTTAAAAACCATCTTTATCTGTATCGCTGTTGATAAGTCTATAAAACAAATTGTGTAGAAAGTATCCATCAGGGTAACAAGTCTTCATACTACCTTTTGCCCCTTATATGGTTGACCACTCTTAATATATTTAAATGCATTAATATACTCTTAGGGGCTTTGTATTAGTACTTCATCTACCATAATTGTGCGTTACTTAACGAATATTTAAATAGACGGCGGGTTCATGAAATTCGTTCATGACTTAGGAAATAATTACATAGATCATCACAAGTGTGACAAAATAACAACATTAGAAGAAGCAATCTAGGGAGTAATACATGATTAAATAAACACAGTCTTTTATTATATTGTTATCACCAGTAGTTTAGTTTATATTTAGTTTAATAGCTAAAACCAACCACCTCTCCAATATATGATTTTACCTGCTTTCATAAAATATTAAAATACAAAAAGAATCTTCCCTCAACCCTTAGAATATCGTGAGATCGTGATCAAGCCTTCCCAACCTATTTCCCTAGAGAACCATAACAACCCCCGAGTCTTGCCTATACTACTACTACTACAACGGTTAGGTACTCTGCCTAGGGAGTTGTAAAACTTCGTGTAGAAGTCTTACGATGACCGCACCCAAGTTTTTGGCGCCGCTGCGTGGGGAATAGTTAGGTATTGATCATAGTTTAACTTAGTTCTGCCTGCTTGAATCCTTTCAAGTAAGATTTAATTTCTGCATATTAGCTTTCTTGTAGTCTATCTCTTCTTTGTGTGTTTGTTCATAACTTTCATTGACTATTCCATTCTTCATCATGGAGAGTGCGAATCCATCTTGTTCTACCTCTAATAGGGAGTTTCTTGACCCTAAGAAAAAGAAAGAAATTGAGTCATGGCTCAGGGATAGTAGGATCTTGACTCATCTGGCGGGTCGAATAAAATTAAATACTTTGATACCTCCCCCACCTAGGGAAGAAATAGATATCAATGAGTGGCTTTTCGAAATACCCCAAACCATCTTGGTAAAGCAAAGAACGAACCGGAAATTAAACAACATTAAGATCTCTTGCAAGATGGGCCACTTCCTTAAAAGACAAGCCTACATTGATTTAGAATCACCAATTAATGTTATGTCTAAGCAACATTACAATAAGATCATGAATAAAGGGCCAGAGTCGAGACAAAAACCATCCAACCCTAATAAGAACAGCAATTTTATAGGAATAGTCAAGGGTTTAAAAAATTTCATAGGAAATTTCACATACGAATGTAATTTCATGATTTTGGAGGACACAACTAGTGTTATAGATCACCACCTAGGAGAAGTAGTCTTTGGAAAACCATTTGCAAGGAATACTGGTCTCGTTTATGACCGGGAAGAGGGAAACGGTTTACTTGCGAAAAAGATACGAGAAAATCACATTTAAGATGCCTCATAAGATGGAAGCGTCTAACCGTATAGACTTTAAGGACATAAATAATGATTATATATCACCCTTTGTCCTTGGGAGTAACGATAACCGTGGGAAAACCTATTACTCGGATAGTCTGACCTTAGGACCCGAGTATAAGGAAGACAAAAGTATAAGCAAGTAAATTCGACACCTAATGAAATTGGAGAAGTGGCCAGAGACACAAAGAGAGAATTCAGGAAAGGACGAGTGTGACAACAGACAAGCACCCCGACACCGAACACAACAACACATCTATATATTTATCAGATGCAACCCAATATTTACTATTACCCGCACATTAGAGTGTCTTGTTGTTTTGTTCTTTTCACATTATTACTATCATGATTCAAACTTTATCTTTTAATCAAGCTAGAGTATTGTTTCTTAACCCATCTTAATTTCAATCAAAGTTATTTATGCAACAATAAGTTAAGGGAGATTTATCTAGTTTATTATGAACCAAGTACATAACATGTAAAATCAATTGTTAGATAAATCGCGTCAGTTTCGATTCAATATTAGTAAATTGTCATTCTCAGGTTTTATGCAGCTATTTTGTACAGGAACTAACATAAGGAATCAAGTGCAGGATTTTTCATCCAAAACCAAAATTTTGTTTGCACAGACCGTGGATACGCCCGGTTCACGAATTAACACCCAGGGAGCGACGCCGGCAACACGACACCTTGGACGACGTCAGGATTTCCTGACGGCGCCAAATGCCGGTCCAGAAAACTTAAAGTTTTTAATTAATTATTGAAAATAAAACTCGCCATAACATTTAAAATGAAATTCTTCAGTTATAAACCTCAAACAAACGAGTTTGACAATTCTCTCATCCTATCTTTACTGCTTTATCGAGTCAACCATAATCTTATAATTGTATATTTATAAATCGCACATTTTATGCTTGGTATAGTTGTATTTGTCTTTGTATTACAATTTATATTTGATGATAAAAGCTGAAAGTATTCTTAGGAAGTTCATTGGATGAATCTTGGTAGGACGATTTAGCCAATTAACGCCCTTTTCCTTTTCATTATTGAGCAAACCAGGAGCTACTAGTTTTTTTCACTTTTTTATTTCTTTTAATTCGTTCTTATGGGTACTTTTATAGAACATTGGGGACAATGTTCAACTTAAGTGTAAGGGAATTAAGCCTTAGAAACTATTCATTCATTTGCCATTTGCTTTGTCCTTGAAATGATAGGTAATATATCGAAACATAATATAAGAGGTAATTTTTACCCAAATTTAAAATTTTTATGACACATACCGACAAAAACCGAGTATTAATAGCGTCTTATGGATAGGAATTTATATGACTAGCACAAAACCCTCATAATTCCACCCCAAAAATGTGAGGTTCGCCTTTAGATCTTTAGGAATTCGGGTATCTATTATTGATGCCCAAGATAGTTTATACCTTTAGCTTTCTCGAGTTAAGGAGTAAGCAGTCATATGTGTCTATTCCGTCGTTACGGATGTGTACATGTGGTCTTTGTCGCCTTTTCTGGAGCATTAAGATAGGTATTAAATTATATGAGTGTACCGATAGTATATTAAATTCTAGAACTTGTTTTTGTTATGCATTCTGAGGCCGCATAGTAAGTATTATGATTTGCTTGATAAGAGGCACTAGATAAAACCTATGTTTTAAACCTGTAATTGTTATGATGGTCACACCGATCATATAACTATCCCACACCCTTGCCATGCACTCATTTTTAGTGCAGGATACCCCTAGTACAACCATCCGAGCCTATCCTTTCTTCACGGTTCTTGTAATTTTCTAGTTAAGCCAGACTATTAATGAAGAGCATTGTCACCCTTAAACCAATCGTTACACCTAAATCGCCTTAGCCTACCTTATATGTACTCGCTTTAGTACAGATATAGTGTTTAAACCTAAGTTAACTAGTGAGTACACGGTTGTTAAGTCTTTATCCCAGGTTTTAATATTGTTTTGGGACGATTGGATTCAAGTGGTATTTAATTCGCGAAAGATGGGGAAAAAAGTTAAGTCAAAACCCCCCATATGTTTGTTAGATGATCTCCATGTTATTTTGATCCCACCTAAAATCGAGTCATTAGTTAAGATGTAAATAGCGAGCATTGAAAAAAGCTCAATTGTAAGTGGTTACTATTATAAACCCCATGTTATGGAAGTATTATGTTATTAAAAAATATGTATAAAAGAAAAAGAAAGAGAATTGATGTAGAGATGTGTAAGTTGGTATATCTTCGTTCGAAAAAAAGTCTTGGCTTAGCAACCAAACCAGCGTGTATTCGTGTAAAACTTAGCTACCCTTCCACGTCAAATTCACCCAACGCCACCAAAGTTATCCCATCTAATTTTTCCAATTTCATGTAATTTATCTTACCCTACACCCACACCCTTTAAAAGACCTCTTAGATAGTAATGAATAATGCTTACGCCTAGCGATGGAGGTTTGATCCTTTACCAAGCCTATGGTAATTTATATGCCATGACAGGTAGTGAGTGTTGATTTTCCATTTCCCCCTTTTGTTATAATTTATTATACACCCGAGTGAAAGAGAGAATCCCAAACACTTATGTGAGGTGCTAGTATATACTTTCCGTGCTGTTAATTACGAGGTCTAGAAGGTTGTGTTGTAAAATACTTTTAAAGAGTAGGTAAAATGACCCCTCATATTGTTATTGTCTAGATAGAAAAGCCCATTTGCTTGAGGACAAGCAAATCCAAAGTGTATGGGTATTTGATGAGGTGTCATTTTATATACTTTTTTGGGACGTTTAACCTCTTAAATCGTGTGTTTATGCCCAAAATAGGTACTTAATCGTTCATTTTCAGGTATTTTGCATTTGGAAGGCATTTGGAAGAAATACACGTGACTTGGGCTCATTTAGAGAAGAAACAGACAAGACTACGGACCTACACCAACATTGCTCAAGAATTTCTCTTCAGAAGCTGGAGACGGCGTCACAAATTACACGTGACGCCGTTACAACGATATCTAAGACGGCGTCACAAGATCTCAAGACGACGTCAGATTATACGACCCAACCCATTATCTAGAATATTCTTGTCATGACGGCGTCACGATTAAAACGCGACGCCGTCGCAACGATTTTCCTATAAATACAAATCCGATTTTAGGGTTTTAAGTGTGTAACTTTAGAATAAAAAGAGGGTACGAACCCTAGTTCATTTAGCAGCTGTTAGGGACGATTTTAGGGCCTCAAAACCCTATTGTACTTCCTTCAATTCATGTTTTAATCAAGTAATATTATCTTAATCATTCAACATGTTTATGTTTGTTTGATTCATTATTGTTCATGATTTACTTATAACATGCTTAGCTAAACCTTTTATTGTGTTTATTTATGATTATATGAAACCTAGAATGTAGATCTTAATAGTGTTGCTTCTTGTGATGGATATGCATGTTAGGTCTTAGAAAACCAGCTTTTGTCTGTATCGTTGTTGATATGTCTAGGAAAACATGATTGTGTAGAAAGGATACCATCGGGTTAACAGTCCCGTCAACTACCTACCCCTATATGGTTTGTATCACTCTTGAAATATCATTCAAATTGCATTTAATATACTCTTAGGGACCTTGTAATGTCCTTCATACTACCTTACTTAGCGTTGCCTTACAGAATATTAAATTGACTGCGGGTTCAGTGTAATCGTTCATGACTTAAGTAATAAATTACATAGATCATCACAAGTGTGACAAAGCAACAACACTAGGAGAAGCAATCTAGGGAGTAATACATGATTAAATAAACACAGTCTTTTATTATATTGTTATCACCAGTAGTTTAGTTTATATTTAGTTTAATAGCTAAAACCAACCACCCTCTCCAAATTGAATTAACTTCTTTCATAAAATATAAAAACACAAAAAGAATCTTCCCTCAACCTTTAGAATTCTGTTAGACCGTGATCAAGCTTTCCAACCTATTCCCCTAGAGAACGATAACAACCCCCGAGTCTTGCCTATACTACTACTACAACGGTTAGGTACTCTGCCTAGGGAGTTGTAAAACTTCGTGTAGAAGTCTTACGATGACCGCACCACATATTCAAGTCAAGTTAAAGAATCAAGCTAAAGTCTAAAGTCAAAGATCACTACAACATATCACAAGTTCATGATTGAAGTTTAAAGACTACGAACTCAAGACTAAAGATAAGCATAGCATGCTAGGATTAAGCGTTCGTAAAATGGAGTAACCTCCCTTAGGGGGAGATTGTTAGGAATCCAAAAAAAGGATCGGTCACTCCACTTATTTTACGTTTCTAGCTCGTAGTCCACAATGTATTATTTGATAAGCTAACCGGGCCAAAGCATAGAAAGCCCATGGAAAGCCCGGTTTATCTTTTGTATAAAAGCCTTCTCCACACATGGAGAGGGTGTTGGTTGAACCATTTTTCTCATAATACAAGTGTGTGTTTTACATGTGTTCTCCCTTCCATTCTCTCTCTCTAGCTTTCTCTCTCTAGTTCTTCATTTGTGTGAATTATAGGAACCTACAATTGATAAAAGACCAAATACGTAAATGATATTCATTTGTTCTAGAATAGATATACAAGAAAGATAATGAGTATACGTGATAGAATTCATACCCTATTCTCATCAACAGTAGGCCAAATGAGTGGACCGTTTTCAACTGATTCAAGTATCATTATTCCGTGCTCTCTGTTTTGCATGTATAATTACATTCTACTTTTCCATGAATCATACAGGTCCTTGTCCAACATTGGTGGACGATTGTCAGCACCGGAGAGTATCATGTACTCAGCAAGAGTATTCTTTTGTCCAAGTGGGATAATTGAATCCAATTAATGTGATAAGATAAATGATCGTACATTGATTAGAAGGTTGTGTGTTAAAGTGAGTTTCGATTAATGAAGTTGAGATCTTTGGAATACACGGTATTTACTATTCTTGATAAAACCCGGGAAATCAGTTTCACGGGATTTTACAAATCAAAAAACAACCGACAATTCTCCTAATGAAAGATGTATAGTTCTCCAAGTAAGCGTAATAAACCACCAAGCAATTATGTACTAAATCGCCTTAAGGAACACATAAATCACCTGAAGAATGAGCAAGTAAAAGTATAAATCTCCTTAAGAAATAATGTATAAATCTCCCTTGGAAATAAACACGTATAATTCGCCTTTGTATAAATCGCCCTTGCAAATGATTGCGTATAAATCGCCCTTGGAAGTGATTAAGAAATTGCCTGACCAAGAAATCTCGTATAATTCGCCTGTAGGAATTATGTATAAATCACCTGACCAAGAAACTCGTATAATTCGCCTGTAGGAATTATGTATAAATCAACTGACCAAGAAACTCGTATAATTCGCCTGGCCAAGAAACTCGTATACTTCGCCCTTATACACTTCGAAACTCAAAAATCAAAAATCTTAAAAAGACTCACTTTTTGATGTTTTTACCCGATTTTCTTGTACTTCTTACCTATCTAAGACTATTAAAACCTTAAAACACAAAATTTAATGTTATTGATATGAAAATTTTGAAATCAAGATTCTTAGTACAACCAAAAAGACTCAAAAAGATGAAATTTTTGATGGTTTTCAAAGATTTTCTTGTACTTCTAGCCTAAACTAAGATAAATAATGAAGAAAGTTA
>BQNB010162357.1:0-11372 GCA_026074375.1 Tanacetum coccineum | reverse complement strand
GTGGAGGTGGGTAAAAAAATTGGGTGTTTCATTATAAGAAATATGATCAGGGTTACGGACAAACTCGTCTTCGAAACTCACATTGGTACAACGCCAACAATTTTCACCGTTAAACAGACCTCCACACCACGAGCATCTCAAAAACCAAGACATGCTGATAAAGAATTAAACGATAAAGAAGATAAAGAAGAAAAGAATTAAACGAAATAAAAGGATAAAGGAGAATATTTTTTTTATAAAGATAATAAAACTAAAGATAAAAATAAAAATATTTTTGGTATTTTTTTAATATTTATAAAAGAAAAGGAAAAAAAAATAAGAAGACAAATATTTTTGGATTTTTATATTTTTAATAAGTACGAAAATAAACTCGAAGAAAGGATCTTCAAGGCACTAACTTCAAACACCACGTGTAGATCGTACACCTCTCCCCGGCAGCGGCGCCATTTTGATATAAACGCGTGTCGTAATAATATATAGTATTTCCCGTTAGATAAGAAAATTACTTTAGGAAAAGTAATAGTCTATCTTCCGAGTGGCGTATCCACGGCGAGAGATGAATTAAAATCCATGTTAATGTTTTAAAGAAAATGCTTGATTATCTTTTAAGATTTTGGTTTTAGAAATTAAACTACTTTTTAGAAAGTTATTTTTAATACTAAAAATTATACTAAAATTAATACTAGAATTATACTAAACAATTAAACTACGAGAATTATGCCAAAATAATCTAAAAGATTTATAAGACGAAAATGCTTGCTAAGTGACGTGAAAAGTTAATTAAGTGTGAATTAAGTTCTATTAACGAATTAATTTATTAGAAAGGATAATTATCTCACAACGTTGGTTTATTTTGACAAAAATCTCTCAAAAAGATATTAATTACTAGATGTATATTTTGACTATTTCTCTGGCTTTTGCCCTTCGAAACATTCAAACTATAAATCTAAATAATCGAAGATTATTAATTAATTAAACCCTTTTTAAATCCACACTTAATTCCCAATTCGCAATATCACTTAACAAGCACTAAATAAACTACTCACTGCGCATAATGATAAAATAAGAAAAACAACACATTTTATACTAAAGCTACACTAATTAATTGAAAAATGATAGAAAATTGAACCGAATTGAAGACCCGCAAATAAACGAATACCACCCGATTTATTTAGCTAAAACAAATAATCAAATTCGGTATAGCTAAATAAACCCTTAAGCACCACGCCTCATGAGTTGACCGGTACCAAAAGCAACATAAAAACAAACTAACTGTTAACATAATAACAAATTTGCGCATTCACTTATTAGCTGCTAATTTAAACCATACGGCCCAATTAGAATTCAACAAATCATTCGTAGCCTAAACTAATAACAAATGCAAGCCCAAATGAATTTTAACAATTCAAACCACTAGTCCAAAGTTCTAGCTAGTCCAATTCCAAATGAAGGTTAAGAACAGATGGAGTAACGAGAACGAGTTTTAACAAATTTTAATCAACCAAAGCAAAAACCACTAATAACATTAAGCTAACAATAACTTCTTATAATGTTAAATAATAAATAATCCTTTTAAATGAGACCTACTCCTATAAGTAAAAAAAACGAATCAATAATCTATGAGATAAGCATACGAAGTAAGCTAAAGAGAAGATACTTGATTCGAATTAAGAAAAGAAAAGAGAAAAGTAAACGAAAACTAAATAAGCTGAAACTTATTTGATTATATGAGCTTAGATCCAGGCCGAATAAGTCATGAGAGGGCTTATTCGATTGTGAGAAATAAGCTAGAAAGCAAATAGCAACAATAAGCTTATAAGAGATAAGACAAACCAAAACTTATTCAAAAACTTTATTAACGAAGCTTGTTACTAAATAAATTGACAAATCAAATAAGCTATGAGATAGCTTGTTTGATGTTCCACTCATTTGTAAACAAACTCAGCTAATAAGCCGCAGAAATAAGCTGAAAGTTTAGCTTATTGAGATAAGCTCGAAAGAAAAGTATAAAGAGAAGGAAAGAAATAAGCCACGAGTGTCCAAAAAAACAACTGCATTTCATTACTAATAAGCTCAAAAGTACAACTAGAAGATCCAATAAGCTCACAATAAGCTTTTACAATAATCCTAAAACTAAAAATAAGCTAAACCTACTCCTAAACTAATAAGCTAAAAAGTAAAAAAATTAAATCCTAAACAGTCTCTATACACTACCACAAATGTGTGAGCGTCCTAAATATATAGCCAAAGTGAGGGGGGAGGGGGAGTAGACTTGTAAATTCTTCTCAATGATTGGCCTCGTCATTGGTTCATTTTGAGCCAATCATTTTGTTGACATTGGATTGCAGAGCTGGATCATCTGTTCATCTTGCGCCACGTGTACTCTCAAAATTGCTTACCTCATACGCTGAATTTCAGTCGTTGGATCTTTTTTAATGCACCCAACTGAATTGAATAAGAGATGGCATATACAAAATCCCATGCCACATGCCCTCTTTCTATTAGCTCTCCCATTTGGTAGTGCACCATCACGTGACCTTAAATGATTTAATTTCAGCACATGTGACTGTGACGTCACCAACTACAAATTAATATTACATAATAAATGAGCTTAGGAGCTTTAATGGGCTTAGTAATAATATGGGCTGGCCCGGCCTATTTAAATGGGTTACGGGCTGGCTCAATAAGATCCGAGGCACCGTTAGATTCGTTTTCTCGCGCTCTTTTCAATGGCATGCTCAGGGACTTTTCACGACTTCGTCTTGATTTGAATAATAAGCACTCTTGATCGAAATAAAACCAAAAATTCCCGTTTTTGCTTTGTTTTCAATCCATAGTACATGCAAGACATAAAATACCAAACAAACATATTTGCAATATAATTAAGCATATTTTAGTATTTTTAGTTCGATTAATAGTGTTTTACGGGGTTATAAAGATGTGTGTTTTAGCACACGTCATTGTTGCTCTGAGAGCGTGATTATGTTATTTTTGTATTTTACGGCGTTTCCCCGAGTGTTGTAAAAACCATGTTTAAAGGTCGTGTTTTACGCGGTTTAACGTTTTATTAAACGTTTTAAAGGAAAATTAGTGGGACGAATTTAAAATATTTACTAACGTGGTGTAACCCGAGTCTTTGGCCGATTTCATTAACGAAATAAACACTTTATATTAACTTTGAAGGACTAGTGAGAAGCAAGGACTAGAATTGCCAAATTGCTAAAGTGGTTTTCTATAAATACCACACTTATACACATACTTATAATTGTTAGAAAATTTTTCACTCCTTCCTCCTCTCATCTTTTGTTCGAACCGGCCACCACAAACACACACACAATCCGCTGATTTTCCAACATGCAATTAAATCCGTTTACATATTATAAATCCTTGTTTCAAGAGCTACAAATCCCACTATTAAAATCCTACATAAAATAAGATTTGGAGAAGTTAGATTTTTGGTGTGTTCTTGCCATTTTCGTGTATAAGGGGGTGTTCAAAATAGTTAGATTGTTGTTATTAGCAAGAGGTTGTGTTGAAAAAGGTTTTTGTTACATGGAGGGGTGATGATTCATTTTGTAAAAAGAGTGTGTGTTCTTGTTTCTCTCT
Source organism: Tanacetum coccineum (assembly GCA_026074375.1). Lineage (NCBI taxonomy): Eukaryota > Viridiplantae > Streptophyta > Magnoliopsida > Asterales > Asteraceae > Tanacetum > Tanacetum coccineum. The sequence continues at coordinate 7,766 of BQNB010162357.1, read as the reverse complement.
CTAGACACACACCTTTTCCCATCTTTTTCCTTTCTCTCTAATAATATGGCTAAACATTTGTTCAATCCTCCCCGACCTCCGGATCTTTCTTTGTTAGCTAGTGATTTCTTATTTTAACAATTGGTATCAGAGCTAACCGGGGGTGTATTGTATTCGTGTGTGTTGTGTTTGTGGATTTGTTTTTTTGGTATCATACGGCTTATTTGGGTTTCTTTCTTTCAACGTTTCTGTTTGAGAAAAAGAGAGTAATTTTTTGTTTGGGCTTCTACAGTAACTGGGTTCACTTGGTTCATTGGTTCATTTGTTTATTTGTTCATTTGTTTTTCATTTGGTATCTTGCAGCTTATTTGTTAGTTTTTTTTAAAGCGTATATCATCCTTGTGGTTAGCAACTTTGTGGTCACGGCTTGGTTCAAACTCGATTGAAGCAGGAGACAAAGCAACGTGCACAAAAGGTGTTTGATGTTTTGTATGAACCGAACGAGTTTTTCATCTTCTTGAGCCGATCGAGTGATTTCTCTCAAGGACCGAATGAGTTTTTTTTGTTGGCTCAACCGAACGAGTGCATTCTCTTAGAGCCGAACGAGTGAAAGCACTTAGAACCGAACAAGCAACATTTTTGTGAGTCAAACTAGACAACACCTCAAGGTCAACCGATCCAGTGATCACACCTTCAGGACCAAACGAGCCACCAGCCTTGACAACCGATCGAGTAGAGGTAGTGGGAACCGAACCAGCCAACACCCTTAGTCGACCGAACGAGTGTTTTTCCTTGTGAACCGAACGAACCAAAATCATTGAGGACCGAACCATTGAAAACAACAAGGATCGAACAAGCAAATCAATTAGTCAGAAGCATTCTTACAATCCCGAGTCATAAAGTTTAAATCTCCGGACGGCTCAATCTTACAAATTTGAATACATACAAGATTCGAAGAGACATGAATGTGAGTAGTTCATCGGCGAACTCCTCATAGATAAAGGTCACTCCTATCGACAGAGGAAACTGATTATTTCGAAAGATCAAAGATAAACGAATCATATTTGAAAAAAGCATCATGAGTTGGTACTGCCACTAGCTTTTCTTTATTATGTAATCGTCATTCAAATAGAAAGCTTCAAATCCGAATAAAAAGAGAATAATCAGAACGGTATGTGGTACCGCCGACTACTAATCTCTTCCAAATCAAAGCAAAAAGTTTCGCTTCGGGCGAAGATTTCCAAAGGTGTTTAGTCTCCTCGCAAGAAATGATTAGGAAATGGTGAGGTAACATGATCACTAACTTCGGAAGATGGAGAGATTATCCTCTTAATGAATCGATCTTAGAAATAAGAAGATGTCATTCACAATTTTTTCACGAAGAGATATCGTCTTTGATTGTTAAAAGAAGATCAATCATAAATCCTTCCAACTTCCATCAACATTCTCCACCACCTCTAAGCTGACGATTCAACATCGGAGGTTGATGCATCGACATACTCGATAACCCACCATAGGATAATCGTCATTCACTTGAAGAATTATCATCGGCGAATTGACAACAATCTCAGAATGTCATTGATAGGCATTAAGAGAGTTGGAATTTTTCACAAAGAGCACATCCACATTTTGTCGGGAATACCCTCGACTCACTTTGGATTAGGGGATAAGTCCTCAACACTAACTTTATTACTTATCGTCCGATTCCGTTGCTGGAATAGTTTCAAATGCTCGTCCCCCATACTTAAGAGTATTGGTTCCTCGATTGTAAAAACGGGTGTGATTCTGCAATTATCGTCTTCGTCATCATCGTTAGCAAATGGAACTTCCAAGATTCGTTCTTTAACCGCTTGTTCTTCCGCATTCGCTTTTCTTTATTCCTTCTTTTATGGCTTACCAACCAAACTCACATAAGTAGTCAATTTGTTCCATAAAGCTTATACTAAATTGAATGCTTATTTTGGGAATTGAAGATTGGATATTGAACGGTATACTTGCGGGGGTTTGAACTTGGTCAAAACAAAAGAATTTGAATCGTAGCAAGAATTTTTGCTCATTATAATATTCTTCATTCATTGGTTGACATTGAAGTTTCAATAGTGACCCCCGCAATTTTTCACACAAAAATATTGTAGGGAAAAACTCGGTGAAGTTGTGAAAATAATCCAAAGTTTGATCGAAACAAGGGTCCCAGATAGTAGACAAACGAGACTGAGGGACAGATCGTAAAGCCGTAATAAATCGTCCCCACATATCTCACTAGATGAAGAAACGTATTGGGATTTGGGAGATGGTTTTTGCAACACTTGAGAATCGTAGAAAAGTATGGAGTTGAAAATTTTTGCTTGGTGTTCCGTTCTAAAGTACAATAAAAACAAACTCCCATTTATTCATTACAACCAACAGTTGTGGCATTACCAAAAGACATTGTTGTTGCATAACTTTGCAAGTTTGTTAAGGGCTCATCATGTTGCATTTTTGCAATGTTTCAAATTAAGATAATCGGAACTCTCGAGGCAATTATTACCGTAATGAGCACCTTTTCCCACAAGACTTACAAGTGCATTGTCATAAAAATTCCATCTAACTAATCAGCCGCACTCGAGACAACAATGGTTACTGTGTAGAGGACTTGGTGAGGACTTTTTCACCGGGTCCTATTACCAACGAATGGCTTCGTGAGGGAGCATTAAACAACTGTGTATTGTCATCGGATGATTCGGAAAAGTATCTCCCAGTCTTCGAAAATCATTTTCCACATATATGTAAACATATCTTCCATTAAATTTCTTTCTAAAAAAGCACATCCTTACAATTACGTGAACCATCAACCGGTCCACACCTTAGCACACCTTGCACAATTTCAGGGGGTTTTTAGAACAAGAATATGTTCTTCAAGACCCTGGTTTTGAACAACAATGTCTGCTGTGTACAAACTCCCACAAGTCGAGCAGTCTTTAATCGCGTAAATCAGCTTCAAACGATATTCAATGACGTCATAAGAATTAACATTAAGATGGGATTAAGAAAAGAATTAAATAATACAAGAAAAAAAGATATTTTGTGGTTTTACATTAATTCTCAATTATTTTACGGACAAAATGATAAGGCAACTTAAACCTGATAATCAAGCAAAGCTCACCAGTAGCTGCTCTTCGAAAGAAATACTCACAAAGAGCGAGAGAGGAATAGCGCGAAGCTTATTTCTCCTTTCGGACGTAGTTCGTATAAAACAACCCTCCTTAGAATCCCCTCTTACATTTGGTCTAACTTTTCAAAGGTGAGCCGTACCTCGCAATGACACAATAGGCAAAATGTTTAAATCTTTTTGTTCGAGTAGGGAAACAACAAATTCAAAACCCGGAAGTATTATGATAATACCTTTCTTTAAGTATTATATTTGGTATTTGTACCATTTGTGAAGTTTATGTCTTTTTATGGACAATGTTTTATTTGTTCTTTTTCTTTTTTGGTTTTTTCCTTTGCTTTTATTGGATAATATACTAATAAAAAAAAAAAAAATATTTTGTATTTTTTATATGTTGATTAAATAGAAAATATTCACAAGATTCAAACACAAATTACAAACGGAACGTAGCGTGTCACACCTCCACCAACGGCGCCAAAAATTGATCCGTCCAAACTACACCTTAAAATATATATAATATATAATAAAATATAAAATATATATAGTAAGAATAGTCTAGAAACAGAATCAATAAAACCGAGAAGTAGTATAGAGTGTTCCCGGGTCGTTTATCCCCAACGAGGCTGGACTGGAGAATAGATACAGTCCGGAAGATTTTGAGTTTGAAGGAAGAATGAGTTGAGAGTGTGAAAGGTAATTAGAAAATAACAAACAAAAAACGTTTAAGAAAAACTAGAAATTATAAATTAAGCTAGAAAACGAAACACTGGGCCCCGAACTAAGGGAAGAAACCTAAAATCTTTAAAATTAAAACCCTACGAAGAAATTTTGCTTCGAAACAACTCTAGGGGAAAATAACAAAGTATGAAAAAGACTAGAACTGAAAAACTGAGTTCGTTTTCCCCAAAACGAGACCAAGACAAAAGCCGCACCGGACCCTTCTTAAAAAACGAAAAATTGTAAAATTGACTCTCTTCAAAAGTTTTAAATTTTTTCCACAAACTATATGACAAAATAAAAAATTTCTAAAAAAAAGAAAATATTTTTTTGATAATATTTTGATAATTTTTTTATGAATTATTAAAACTTTTAACAAAATTAAATTGTAAAAAAATAAATGACTTCGAAAATCTGAAGTTTTACAAAAAATACGAGACAACTGCACAATCCTAAGAAAAAAAGAAACAAAAAATCTGCTTAATGAATAACCCTAAATAAGCTGCTTACAGCTTATAGCTTATAGGCTGAAAACGTCTATAAGTATCAATGCCCTTGGGACTATAACAGAAAAGTCCCAAGGGCGCAGTGGTATGGAGTGCACAAAGAGAGGTGTATCGAGGGTAGAGACCCGGGTTCGAGTCTTGCTCACCCGGGTCACCCCTTGTCAACTACAAGTTTTTATGAAAAGCTCTCAAAAAGCTTAAAAATAAGCTTAAAAGTGACAGTTTGCTTAAAGTTGGCTTAAAGCTAAGAAATGCTAAGTCCCTTGGCACATTATGGTCGAATAAGCAAGGACTTGGATTAAATAAGCAAAAAAAGGGTCTAAACCTAACCTAGATAAGCTAAAAAGGCTACAAGCTAAAACTAAATAAGCTGTTAAAAGCTTATGCTTGACAGAAACTAAATGAGCTTAAAGAGGCTAAAGCTTATATCTACTAACTCAAATAACAATAAATGAAAATTACCAAAAACTATTTATACAACCCTATAGAAGCAACTAGGAGTACACAATTTAGCTTATGAACTAAGCTCGAATAAGACAAAAATGAAAAATAAGCATCCGTAACAACTAACTCTAAGCAAAACAGTCAAGGCAGTTGATGCCTAAAAATAACGCATCAAATAAGCTTCTTAAGTCTGAAACTTAGAGGCTTATCCAAGGGCTTATAGAACTCACAAAAGTAAGCCCGAAAATTGGCTTAAGAAGTAAAAAACAAGACAAAAAAAAAAAAAAAAAAAACAAAAACACAAAAAAAGAAAAAAAAAAAAAAAAAAAAAAAAAAAGAAAAAAAAAAAAAAAATAAACACAAAAACAACCAAAACACAGACACACTATAAGCTTAGAAAAAAGCGTTAAAATCTCCCTTTGCACCAGGGGAGATTTAAGGCTAAAATCAAAGGCTTATTTGACAGCTTATTTAAAGCTGTCAAATAAGCTTAAATTAAAAAGAAAAGTGAAAACAGCTAAAGTACCCTAGCTAATGGACTTATGCACCAATTTTTGACTTCTAAAATTCTTTTAAAGCTGCTGAATTTTGACAGTGAAAAGGACTTAGTTTTTTAAAACTTTGACACTTAACCATAGGGTGGTTTTTGACCTTCAACAAAGCAAAAATACCAAAGGTTTTGACAGCTTGTTTGACACTTTAAAAACACACACTTTTTTGAAACTAAAACTCAAAATCCCAAGTGCTTACTAAATAACACTTGGTTTTCTAAAACACACAGTTAAAAAAAGAAGGTTTAGAAAAACTTTAGGAAAACAATTTTTAAAACCTTAAAACTGTTAAAAAACACTTTAAAACAAGTTTTTTTCTTAAAACTTACTTACACTAGCTTGATGACCTCAACCCATAGACAAAGCCATTTTGACCCGTTTTGAATGTTGACCCAAATACTACCTTAATTTTTGAAAAGGGTGATTTTAAACTTGTAAAGCCTACTTAAACTGAAATTTTTAAAGGACAAATTATACTTAAGCTATTTAAGACATTAAGTAGATAAAAAAAAAGCATATAAGCCCTTTAAAAAATGAAAATAAGCTAGGGACAGGATTAAACACTTATGACAGTTTTGACTAAAATTGCATAAATACATTCTAATAAGCATTAAAACAGTAATAAGCTAAGAAAATAAGCTGAATAAGCTTATTGCTACAGTAATAAGCAAAATAAAAAAATGTACCTTTGATCCTTTTCTCAAAAAGGATCCTTTGAAGCCTAATAAGCTCTAAATTTCCTACCCTTAGCTTATAAATACTAAAACTAAGGCCATAACCAAAAGCCATCCAATCAGCTTATTTCATACCTTAGCTTTTAATCCAACATAACTTGCTTCTATTCTGAAGTTCCCTTAAAGTGTTTTTTAAAACAAATGTAAAGATGGTGTAAATGAAAATTAAAGACTTTAAAAAACAATTGTGATTTAGAACACAAGTAAAACAAACTTAACTCAATTTCATTCAACCAAAGTACAAGTACAAAGAACTTTAAACTTTAAAAAAACTTAACTTAAAACTAAAAAGCTACTTGAAAACTAACGTAGAAAAACAAAAACTAACTCCCCTAGCCACAATGGCTTACATTCATTTATATAGGAAAAAAGAAAACGACTAGGTCTTGGAAATCTTGTCTTCTTCCTTTGTGTTTCTTTGTAGACACAACAAGGGGGTGTGCTTGTTTTGTGAGTGCAAAGAGCAAACAATCCTGGCCTTCAATCTTTCTTGGTTCCCAAACCTTTGATCCGAGCCATTGGTTTAGTTATGGAGAAGTTGGGAGTGCCAAAAATGGATTAGGTTTAGTGGAAGGGGAGTAGGGTCTGTTTTGTATTTTCTAGATAGTTTAGGGTTGCCCGTTTTCACTAGAGTGTAAATTTCTTTCAATTACCCGCCTGTCCTTTACTTTCATTTGTAGCATTTTCTACCCTAGTCTTTTTAGGAATAATAAAATAGATTTAATATTTTTAATTTTTGTTTAATAAAATTTGGGTTAGGTTTTTAATTGAAAAAATTAGGGTTCAATTGGTTTATAAAATTTGGGCATTTTTATTCCATTTGTTTTCTGCACATTTTAAGTAGATAAAAACAATTTTTCTTTATTTTTCTAATTGAGTTTGTATTTTCTAGGAATTTAAATAGATTTTAAGTAATTTCTTTTTCTTAAAAAATTCATAGAAAATAGAAAAATAGTTGGAAAAATATAATTCTTTTTGTAATAATTTTCTTTTTCATTCTAGTATTTTTGAAAAATAAAAATAGAATTTTAGTAATAATTTTTAGAAAAAGTTTATTTTTAGTAATTCATTTTCCTTTAGAAATTAATAAAAAAATTCAAAAATAGTTAAAAAATTCTAGTTCTTTTTCCTAAAATTTTCTTTTTAAATTTGTGATTTTTAGGTATAAAATTTGTTAAAAGTAGTGCCTTCGATTTTAAATTTCAGTTTTAGCTCACGTTTTCAATTCACGTTTGTTAAATTTTTGTATTAGTTAAACGTTTTTAATTCTTTAATTGTTCTTATAGTTTAATTGTGTTATTAAATTTGTAGTGTAATTTAAAATTCAAAAATCATTTATCAATTCTTGACTCGAATCCGAATTATTCACGAATCTCAATTCACGACTTCGTTGGGATACGACCCGAGAAGAAATACTTCCTGGTTAAAAATATACATATTGTGTTTTCTTAAGGAGTAATTTGGAAAGAATTGTCACGGGATTAATACTATATATATATAAATTTGACTAGTGCTTATACACTCAAACAAATTTTGGCGCCGTTACCGGGGAAGACGTGAACGATTTTTGAGGATATTCGTTGAAGTAGAGTTTTGAAGACTCTTCCTTTTTGGAAGTTACTTTGCTATTTTTGTATAAAAAAATATAAAACGTTCATTAATTCGATTCCTATCGAATTAGTTAAAA
>BQNB010162356.1:0-14569 GCA_026074375.1 Tanacetum coccineum | reverse complement strand
ATGAATGATTGTTGAATTATGAAGTGAAAATGATTTGTAGGATCTTAAGATGATAAAGTTATGTTGTGGTTTTGTCTTGATATTACAAATTCGGTAACAAATTTGGTAACAAATTCGGTATCAAAATCGGTAAAGTAAATTCGGTAATAAACTCTGTAACAAACTCAGTAAATCAAATCCGGTAACAAATTCGGTAAACCAAATCTGGTAACAAACTCGGAAAGCCAAATTCGGTAATAATTGTTGTATGATATCAGATAGATCAAACTCGGAAGGTTTCTCGGACTAAGCAAAACTCGGTAGAGTTTGTCGAACAATTTTCTCAATCAAGTCTTCGAAGCAAATTCGATAAGTTACAAATCGAAATTATCTAGCAAATTTGCCTATTACAAAATTCAATAATACCTTTCCTAACACAAAACTCGATAGAACCGAGAGTTTATCTATTACAAGTTTTATGCTAATTACCGAGACTGAAATATCTATTAGCTAATTACCGAGAATGAGATATCTATTACAAATTTTATGTTAATTACCGAGAATGAAATGAAATCCTAGAACACACTTTTTGATAAAACCAAAAAATGTATGCACTATTACAATATTCAGACTAAACACAAATTCGGTAATACTGTTTTCCGATATACCTGTTTTTTTTAATTCGGAACCGATTTTAATCACAAGAAAAACGAACCGAAAATCATAAAAACAACAAAAATGAAAGATTAATACCTCCTAAACTTTAAACAAGATAAAACCTTGAGGAGTTAGGAAGATCAAAAGCTTACTTTTGAAAGATTTTTATAATTTTCGAACCGAAAAGGAAAAGAAAACAAATATAAATAAACCACACGACACAACTCGGTATCCCCTATGCTCTTGATACCAAATGTCGGTACCGAAACTATATCATTTCACTTCCATACAAATAGGTATGAATCAATGATAAGAAACCATAAGAAAAGAGATTGAAGAAAGAAAGAATTTTAGAGAGAGAAACTTGAGAGAGAAAGTAGAGAGAGAAAAAATGGTTGATTACCTTATGAAAAAATACAAATGAGACCAACACCCTCTCCATGGGATGGAGAAGGATATTTATAGTTTCTTACTACCCTAGGGTGACGCCTAGGTGTAGGGTTGGTGGGTCGGCTCGGGTTTTGGGCTTTAGCCCGCAACGTATACAATATTAGATTAAATCACGAGCCCAACTCCCTTTCTAGCCTATTACAACATATAATTAAATAAATGATCGAGACCTAATATAATGAACGAACTTCTTTGTTCGACTTAATATTTTGAGGCTAACAAAAACATACATCGCAAGCAAAAACGATTACAAATCTTTTCACATGTTTACGGGTTATAACCGAGATTAATATGATATGGTCATTGGGGAAAGCGATTTACTTTTTGTACCGGTAAATGAATTATTTTCATTGTATGTTCGAGTCTCCTTTGTCGATCGGGTGTACAGATTTGCTCACAAAGAGAGGTGTACGTGTATATATTCATTGTTTTTTCATCATCTAACTGTTTTAAACTTTATAATGGGTTATGTGTTTGTTTAATGGGTAACTAAAAACTAGATTGGGACTAACATAGTATGTTTGGATCATTTGAATCATTTAACCATTTGAATCGTTTAAGGTTTTATTTAGGTTTTTGAATATGTTTGAATTGTTTAAGTTTTTAGGTTATAGTTATTAGAAATTTGTGTTTTTGGTTATTGGTTCTAGTTATTAGTATGTGGTAGCCTGTATTTGTATAAAGGTTGTTAATTGGTTTTTGATTTCATAGTTTAGTTTGATTGTAATGTGTTGTTAATTGTTCCTGATGGACTGTAGCGTATGTAGCGTAATTGAAAGCCGAATTACTTGTAATGTAGTGTTTAATATGAATTGATTTTAATCGGATTTTAGAAAGATATTTTGGTGCTATGCGATTGTTAAACTTGATTGTTGCAATTTAGTTGAATTGTTTATGATTGTAACTTAAGTTCTAATGGATTTTAGAAAGATATTTTGGTGCTATGCGATTGTAACTTAAGTTCGGCATGGTTTGTTAAACATGACTCCACTTTGTTATTAGTCTACAGGCTTTGCCGAAGAATGATTATCCATTAGAACTAAATAGAATATCTAATTTTTAAGAAAGTGTTTATCCCAAAATTTAACCCCATGCTATTTTATATATAAGTTTTCCAAATTTTATAACATTGACTTTTTAGTGGTTCATGGTACATATATATACCATTTTGGTTTTGCACATCAGACTACAATAGTTCACTTACCAAGAAAGACAATTAACTCATTCCGAATTTTTATACTTGATCTACACATCAGCCTACAAGTTATATGGGGTGCTTGGGTTGCTTATTTTTTTTACACTACTACACATCAGCCTACAAGAATTCACAAATCCGAAAAAACATATTGAACTCATTCTCTTCTCATTCCTATACTCAATTTGCACATCAGCCTACATGTAAATAGGGGTGTTCGGGATTACTTATTTTTTCTGCCTTATTGCACATTTGCATAAACAATCCACAACTATGAGAAAAATAATGAACAAAATCCCTCATTCGTATTTTATAAACTCGACTTGCTGATCAGGCTACAAGTAAAAAAAAGGAGTATGTGATTACTTATTCTTTCTATTGCGATGCGCATCAGCTTATAAGAATTCACATATCCACTAGAACTAATTCCCTTAGTGCTAATCTTGATCAGCACACATCTGTCGACAAGTAAAAAGTGGGTGTTTGGGATTACTTATCCTTTTTAACTTACTGCACATCAGCCTACAATAATTCACCACTGTGAGAAACAGAATGAACTCATTCCCTTATTCCTATTACCTAAACTTGACATACAGGTCAGACTACAACTAAAAAGGGGGTGTACGTGAGTACTTATTCTTTCTAATTTGTTGCACATCCGCTCACAAGAATTCACAGGTCCACTAAACATAATGCACTAATTTTGACTCAGTCCTAATTTTGATCTGCGCATTAGCATACAAGTATTAAGGGGTTGTTGGGATTTATAAATTTTTTTATACTTTACTGCTTATCTACTTAAATCATAAATATATTAGTTGACAACTGAAATCATATTATTTAATAGTTTGTAGTTATCTCTTTATGCCCTCTGTTAGACCACTCAGATAGTGCTTTGCAAAAGATCAACAACTTACATGAGTCTTTTGGTGAATCTCCTAATATGATAACATGATCTTCATATGTATATACACCTTTTCTCTACTCATTAGATTCAACTTCGACAAATTTCTTTAATCTTATCAAGAAACAAGTTTATGAGAACAATAGGATTCTAATGTTTAGAAGTGATTAACAAATATTTTAAAATATGGTCACTGATGTAGCTCACAAACTTAAACTAAGCAAGTATGTAAAGTTGTAAACAAACACAAAAATAAGGAAGTATGGAAACAAATGTAAAATACTTCTATCATGTGACAATTGTTTAGGTCGTATACCCATGGCATGCACAGTTTTAAAGGAGCCATGAGATGAAACATGGTTGTGGTAGCTACAATTATACTATTGTTTAGAGCATTCAGAATACTAATATTTTTTCAAGGCCAACCCAAGACTGGGATAAGCTAGAAGCTCAAGTGAAAAAGGAGGTATGGATTATGACCCAATAACTCGCATATATTCTGTGTCCAGCGACAATTGGGACTTAAAACTCAAATCATGGTCTGGGTGATGTGGCTAATCGCGTCTGTTTTTTTTGAGGAAAAAGATGAAAAACTTGATGGCGACGCAACTCTTAAAAAAAATTGGCGACATATATAAAGATGCAGACGAGGTTACAAGAAAGGCTATGAGAAAATCCTTTATAAGCCTGTTTTTTCCTGATTTGAATAAAATAAAAAAGTCTCAACAACAATAATAACATACCCAATCACACCGAAGCAGGGTTTGGGAGAGGTAGAATGTAGACAGATCCTACCCCTACTCTCAGGTGAAACCCGAAAGTAAAGAGACTGCTTCTAGTGGAGACCTCCGACAAGTGAAAGTGTGTTAGTGAAGGGAAACTCATGTGCATGTGTGCGGAGTAAGAAAAGTATGAATAAGATTATAGACATACGGGCATAAATGAACATCTATAAAAGCATACCGCATAAACAGGGGGCAAAAACCTAAATAAATAAGCAAAAAGGAAAAGCTCATAGAAGCACACCCACAAAGGAGGAAAGATTAAGAAAAACATGCCCAAACAGACAATAGACAAGCACGCAAAGACAAACAAACAAGGCAAGGGAAAGACATAAAAGCAATGCAACATGGAAGCAAAAATCAAAAAGCAAAAGCACCAAGCAAAAATGCAAAGCAAAGAAGCAACAATGAATACACTCCCACAATAGCCAAAGGGAAGCCACACAAGCAAAAAACAAGCAGGTATAAAAGCAAAGGGGCTAAGGCAACGCAAACGAAGGAAGGCCACAACCTATGGGCAAAACAAAAGGCACAAGGCAACCTACAAAAGCTCTAAAATCATAAAGAAAACTTCCTATTAAGTACTATATAAAAAATGCAAGAGGGAGGCTACTAAAGGCACCTATACAGCCTAAACGTAAAAACTATCCCACCCCTCAAATAGCAAAAGAATCTACGCACTACCTACTCTAAGACCCATGACTTCTACCCACCTATACTAATTATATCCCTTCACTCGCTCCTATCTAAGGTTATGTCCTCAGATAAGAGAAGCTCTTTCATGTCCTGCTTAAGTCTATCCTCCCATCTAAGTTTTGGTCTACCCCTTCTTCTTAAACCGTCGACTGAAAGGGCTTCGAATCTCCTAATCGACGCTGTTTATGGTCTCCTTTTGACATGACCAAACCATCTCAGTCTTCTTTCCCTCATCTTGTGGATGATGGATTCGACCTCAGGTTCTGATCTAAAAACTCCTTTCGGTGTCATGTCTAACATGGTCTTACTACACGTCTACCTCAGCATTCTTAATTATGCCACTTTCACCTTGTTTGCTTGAGCTTTTGTGATCGGACAACACTCTGACCCGTACAGCATAGCAGATCTAATTGCGACCTTATAAAAATTTCCTTTTAACTTTAAGGGGACTCTCTTATCGCATAGAACTCCTGATACTGCCCTCCATCTCACCTAACCTGTCCTAATATGGTGAGTTACGTCATCATCGATCCTCCCTGATCTATACATCACCGATCCCAAATAACTAAAGTACTCCTTTGGTTAGAGTATCTGGTCTCTTATATGAATAATCCCTTCTTCACCGTAGACAGCCTCGAACCTACCGAAGTCACATCTTAGGTATTATGTCTTCTCTCTGCTTACCCATAAGCCATTGTCTTCTAGCGCCTTCCTCTAACTCTCCATCTCATGTTTAAACCATCCGCTAATTCTGCAACCAACACAATATCATCTAAAAAACCATGCTCTAAGGAATGTTCTCCTGAATCCCCCACAAATGCTCATCCAGTATTAAGGCGCAGAGGTATGGGCTAATGGCTGATCCCTGATGAAGACCAACTTCCACAGGGAAAAATAGGGCAAACTGGTCAAATGGGTCAAACGAGTATTAAACGTGTCAAACAGGCCAAACGGGTATTAAACGTGTCAAACGGGGCAAACTGGTCGAAAGATAGTCTCAGTGTATGGAAAAGCTTATGACCTGTTACATCGCTTTGTTTAAACAAATCAGATATTATGATTAGTAGTATCGTTAAAAAATAGACAAGATGTTTTGGTGGGTCAACCTACCATGCCTGTTGTTTTGACCAAAATCTAATTTAGTAATCCATACCCAACCTGCTTATTATCACCCATGTTTTTTCCTTTTTTTAGGAAATGGACATGACTAACTTGCATTAAAGCTTATTGTCACTTATCTACTTTAAAGTAGACGTAAATGAAAGTGTGATTGCCTACTAAAGAAAATGAAAGTGTGCTTTCTATCAATATATCCCTATTAGTTATTGGGGTTTTGTTTTATTCTAACAGGTAGAGTCAAATGGGATAGTGCTGTCAAAAAACTAGAAAGAAGTAGGATCAAAGATGGTGGAAAGAACCCCTTCGGATGGCATGGAAATGAAAAAATAGGAAAATTAAAATGGTTTGTGATTAAATTAATAGCCTTATGTTTTCTCTGTTTGGACCTTTTAAATGCTAGATTAGCTATGCTTTGAAGTTGTCCATAGTCTTTTTGTCCAAATCTGAGTTAGACTATCAAATTTTTAAATCTCTGTGCTTTAGCATATATGGATGATTGGGTCATTACTGTAGAAACTGATTTTATATAGAATTTTGGTGTTACTAAATTCACATCTTTGATTTGCTACCAATACTGTGAAAGATCTTTAGTTCCCGGTTTGATCTTGTCATGACCTTAACCTTATGATTAGCTGTCAACTAAAGTAATACAATATGTGTAGGTGTGTATGAATAAGCATTAAAATGTGGCACTTTAAAGTATTTTACAACTAACTACAAGAAAAGCGATACATAAATAACCACTTTAACAACCTCGATGCTCCACAAATTCTAGGTATCTTTATTTTGTTGTTGAATGAAATCTTATAGTAAAAGCATATTTACTTTCATGGCAATATATTATGGCATTGACAATTCATTTTAGAGTTTGGCTTCATATGTTGTAAATATGTGTGCTAAGTTAATGAGCTATGTCTTCTTTGTTGTAGTGTGCTTTATAAATAAACTATATGGTCAACCATGTTGACTAAAGGAGGTTGCTTGAACAAATATGAGTGAATGATTCAAAAAAAATTATTTTTCTAACAACTTCAATTTGTTGCAACAATGATTGATGGGCTCTTTCAACACTCATACGTCAAATGGAGTTTCTGGCTATAGTTCTCTGCTTTTATCTAGTTTCTTTGGATATCATTTTTGCCTTCGTATCATCAATACTACAACTAATAAGGTACTGTCATTAGCCTTAACTTGGTCAATTTTGAACTGGCAAATTTTTGGTCGACTAATATATAAACGGGTTAATTTTAGTAGTCCTAAAGTTTCCAATGGGTCAAAAGGAAAAAATGTTTTGAATATCAACACTCTCTATATGGTTATACCTGATCATGAATTTGTCTTTAAGAATAATTCTTCTCAGCTTATTGGAGACTGTATAATTTGACATTTGAAAGTTAAACGTAACCCGTTTTCCTACACACCCAACCAACGAGAATAATTGTCCATTGATAATTATGTGTAATATTAGTTTGACCATTATTACTATTTAATTTTGTTCCTTCATTGTGCACCTCTATGTGTAAAATAGGTCTTTGTTTCCAGTTCAGCAATAAACCAAACTAATCAAGTCATTTTTACCCTGGAAGATGTACCTACACGCATATTAGAACCGATTCTCTTGAAGCAAACACATTCAAATTTCCATGTGTTTAATTAATATTGGACATATATGTTTCCTTGATGATGTCGCAGACATTCAAATAGCACAAATATCTAAGCTGCCAAAGGAAAGTGAATGAAGCCAAGGCAAGTGCAGAAGCAATAAAAATATTACGTACAAGGTTTGAAGGTTCTTTGTTGTGACAAAGATGGTGAATACACAAACTCTACAACAAATGTTGTGCACAGTTAAGTTTTATTTCACATATGAATTCGTAACATACAATTGTATCAAAATAAACGCTTCAATATTGTTTCAATATATATCACATAATATGTTTTACAACTTTTTTCATTCATCCGCATGTTTTATCATGAAGTTAGCCGGCCCATCCGGGCGGGCTATAAAACTAGTATATATATACAACGATTAGGTACACTACGTAAAGGATTGTAAAACTTCTGTGCAATCATGAAATATCTCATGCTGACTGGATCAGCTGACTAAGCAACTTAATGCTGACTCAAAGGGCAATATGAGAACATTATGGTGACTAGGCAATAACAATGTAAAAAATAAGGGTATTTTTGACATTTAGTATTATCCTTAAATCCCTGCTACAAGTTCGACCACACTGATTATTCAATAACTCCTCCCCTACAATCACTCACAATGAATCCAGGATTTAATTTCAAAACATTCCATTCAAAATTCAAAACCTCCACCATCAAGGCATTATGTTTCAGTTAAACTTGCTTTAAATCAGATTTCATTCACACAACAACGATTTATCATTTCCCTAATTCAATGTCAACAAGTTACTTAAGCTATGGTTGAGTACATATGAAAAAGCATACGTACGTATTTATTAAGGTAAACATAAGTGTTCCATCTTTTAATTTCTATTTGTTTTTGGAATTGAATTATGGTTTATCTTTTTGATAAAGGAATGATTGTTATTGTTTGATTATATTTTACATTTATGTTTGATCGATTTAATCTGACTCATAGGTGGATTTCGTGAGTTTGAATTCATCAGAAGTTCATGTTTGCAAATTCTTTCTTTATGTGATTATATTGATTTAAGCAATATGTTTGTCATTAGCAAGATGACTGTATATTTATATTAAATTTTGTATATACAGGAGAACGGTTAGTCCATCTTGATCTAACAAAATAGGTGCGCATTTTTGAAGTTACAATCCCATTATCGAATATAATGACCTCACTAATGTACAAGTCAATCATCATGACCCTACAATATCTAGATTGAGAGAGAATAGGCGGAGCACTCCCACAAGCAAAGCTCAGGTTTTGGATTTTAGTTTCTAATCGATTACATTGCTCTTCTATTTTTATGTAGTTACTTATCATTAAATATTTATATGTTTGCAGCTGGTAGTTTCGGTAATACAGCAGGCTTTGAGAAGGGTAAAGTGAGTGAAGCATGATACATTGATACTCCTTGTGTGAACACATAACCACGATTTTGTTACAAAAAGGTATAGCTAGATGTAACACGCATAATGTATTCACAGGTATGTGACTCGTGATTATGGAATCCTACATTTGACAAGTTTAAGCATATAAGTTTTTCCTGATAATAGGCTTTCGAAATGATTGCAGCTAGACAGGTTTATGAGTGATGGAGCTCATCTAGACATATAACGCCTATGTGGTCAGTTGACATATTTAATGTACTTTATTATTTAGCGTTTTCCACTTCAGTTTTCATGTCCATCTTTACTGAAGTGACTAATGATATTCATTTGAATGTAAAATCTATGAAGGTGTGATCAAGAAAGGATAATTTATAACCAATATTAATGCACGGAAGAAAATCAAAGTAAGTTGTAACTTTTGTAGATGACATGGTATTATATAAATGCTTTCATCAGATTTTCAACAAAGCTTTGTAAAAAAATCTAAACTAGGCCAGATGCATTCAGATTCGACAAAATTAATTCTTTATGAAGTGAAAATTTGCAACACTTAGTCTTAGGTCGGGATATAAGGCGTGCTTGATACTGCATTTTAAAAGTATGATTCTGACATAGAATAGTAACAAGCACACCAGTTGTTACTAAATGAGTTGCAAGGGATTATTATTGTTTGAAATTTTACATAATGAGCAACTCAAGCTGATATGAAATAACAAAGTGACTAAATCTCTAAAACTGTATATTCATCAAGTATTGTCCCAGTCAAAACAGGTAGGTACGGGGCGACCCAAAAAATCTTTCGTTTATAACCTTTTTAACTAATTAACATATATATTGTGTTAAATTGATAAAAGTTGTACGCATTAATATCATAGACAATATATGATAATAAAATAAAATTAGAGGCTTAGGCCCTAAATATATATATAATAAAGTTTAGTTTATTCAATTTGAATGTAGGATTGGACTGGAAGGTAATATGGTGTTGGTTTGAAGCATGGAAACGAGATCGTGTACCAACATTTGATGTATTGGTTGGGAGCCTGACATGGCTACAGAGGTGAAGCGGTATGGTGCAAGCTCCAAGCTCGATTATGCATTGGTATACTGGAATTTAAGACTGGAGCATGAACACATAAGGCTGGTCAACAAGTTCAAAAGGGACCTATAACTTGTTACATGTTTCCAGAAAATTTTGGTCAATTTTGCTATTGCATTGCCAAAAAGGATTCTATATGTTATCTAATTATTTGAACCAGACATTTACAAACACCAAACACCCATTAGTATTTGAATCTTGGAAACTCTTATATTCAATTGTTTATTAAAAATATAATATTTTGTTGCATGTCGTAAATATCGCTTTTTGCATCTGTTTGTAATACATGTTCTCTTTCATGTTGTCGGATCCGTGCTGTTATAGGTATGCTTTTTTACTCCAATTTTAGCTATATTTAAAGTTAAACGTGGCAAATTTGACTCGTACACCCATAAATGGGTCAAATGATGTAATTGTATGAACTGGACTAATTAGAATTGGATAATCATTTATAGCAAAAACTTGTTAATGATGTTTGTTTGCGCCTTTACTGTGTGGATCTATGTGAATAAAGTTTATTCCAACTACTCCTAAGTCAATAATTCAAAACTTATATTTGTCCCTTATTTGCAGCATCTTCATGACTGTTTTGGAAGAGAATGATTATGTTCATTTGTCCTATTCATTCCCACCTTGCCCAAACAATAGGAAAACAACGAAAATACGGTGACACACTTCTCTTTGGTGGATAGATTTACACAGTATATTTTTAATTATTCTAACAAATTCCAATTGAAAATACTTACAATTTATTTTAGTTATACTCAATATAGCTACACTTTTAATCAATGGGTATAAATATAATATGGATATTTTATTGAATTATGAACAACAACAAATTTTTTATGGGGTCACCACTGTTATATCCAATCCCCCCAAAAATATAAATTTAGGGTGAGATAAGTCAACCCCCCACAACCCCCCATACCATTCCCCCCCCAGACCCACACCCAACCATAGCTACAACTCCACAAAACAGAGCAATAAAACAACACAATACCCCAAGTATACAAAGAAATAAAAACTTAAAAGCCCAAAAAAAATGCAACATACCAAAATATGTCCCACGTGCAAATCAATTTCTCAAATCATTAACATCCAAGCACTCAGAACAAGCAGAAAAATGTATAACTATACTTAAACACAAAAAGAATAAATGTGATAATGAGATCTCACATGCAATATACAAATAATAAACATGGGGCCATTTGGAAATGACAGCAATAAAGCTTGGTTGAGAATGAGTTAACCATAAGATTATTCCATTAATGAACCTGTATCCTTTGTTCTTTATGGTTGTTGTTAACCAACCACATTTACTTTACCATCAGGGAATTGTGAATAGTTCCTTAAATACGTCATGAACTATTAATTCTATAAAACATTAGATACTTATAGGATGGTTATAATTGACATTAAAATTTGACAATTCAGGATTACAAGTGAATAATGGCCAGAGCATCACACAAGTCCAAAGCAGGCAGTGAAACAAAACCACTAATGGAACTCTTAGACACTCAATAGTAAGTCTACTCTTACTACATAAAATTATTGGGTTAATAAGTATGGCATTATTTGTAGATAGTTGTTAAAAAATGACCTAACTGAACACCAGTATGTTGAACCATAAACTAGATAATACGCCTAAACTTTAATCAAACTGACTATCTCTGTGTACTTATTAAAAGCATTTTGCAGGTTTTGACGTCTAATCCATATCAAGATCCACATTATGCAGGAATGATGACTTACGGAACATAGGTGAGAATGGGACACACATTTAATTGCAGCAATACATTTTCATAACGATAGTCAACATTGATATTCTTTTATCTCATGAAAACTTTGATACCTAGAGAGGTGCATTGGTCCCTCATTTTGCAATACATTTCCATTTCTAAGCCAAAAATTCTTCTGACTCTTGTGTCAGACATCATATTTACCTTAATTTGGAAGCAGTTTGAGTCATAGATCGATAATACTAGACATTCATTATCGTTTGAGTCATGAAAACTTTGTTTCTTAGCATATATTTTTGTCTAACTAAACGCTTCATTATCGTTTAAATAAATATTATACTATATGTTTTTCAATTGTTTTTTTCATTCTTTTGCATTTTTTTCATGAAGCTAGCCAGCCCATCCGGGCGGGCTATGAAACTAGTATATATATAAATATATATATATATATATATATACATATATATATATAATTACTTTTATAAAATCACTTTTTATCGTAACCTTGTAAAATTCATAACTTCTTCGTTATAACTCAGATTTTTAAGTTCTTCATATGTACGATTTTGTCTTGAAATGTACTACTTTAATAAAATATAAAATAAATATTTTATTTCACGAATTAAAACAGTAGGTTTTTAAGTTTTTATATAAATAATTTATAAACTTGTTTTATACACTTTTTAACTTAATTAAATTACTATACGTCCTCTACTTTATTATTAATACACTAACTTGTGTATATTTATAGTCCTATAATATATGTCCAAGAATATGTTCAAGAATAACAAGTCCTCACATTTATTTATTCATAAAGTTAATAAATAAACTTTTATATAATTCATTTATAAACTAGTTTAATAAATTAACAAATAACTATAAAAAGTGTGTTCTTGCCTTATATCATCATTTTAGCATCATAACATACTATGAAAAATGGAGTTTGAATATATACTAGTGTAAAAATCCATTTTATAAACTTATAAAATACCTTAGGTGATGATTAACTATATAACAATTATATAAAACATGAAATTAATAATATGAAAAGTTTAAGGTTCTTAGAAGACCTTAACAAGATGGATGATGAAGAGAAACAAAGTATAAATCCTAACTTATCAAGAAAACCCAAGCTTCCAAAACAAGAAAATCCTAATTTCAATTATAGAAACCCTAGCTTTCTTCTTGATATTAAACCCTTGTAATTAACCAACTAAGATTCCAAAATACTTTGAATGACCCTAGATATCACTAATAACAACCCTTGAAAACTTGTATCTTTGTAAAATCAAAAACTATGAAATGTTTTGGTGTGAAGTTTTAAGCCGTGGCTATATGAGTAAATGGGGAGAGAGTTTGTGTTGCTTTTTAGTTTGCAATGAATGTGTGTGTTATGGTTTCACTTTAAGGCTCCTATTTAATGTAGGAGTTACCAAAAACCATTTATGAAACCATTAAATGGTATATGGGGGTGCACGGTTTGCTTATTAGTTTTAGGGCATGAGTTTAGTAATAATAATACTAGTTTGTAAGAGTAGTTGGACAGAGGTGTAAGTAGGAATATGTTCTTGTAAGAGTGATTAGATGGGAGCTTAAGCATACCTTGTACTTCTCTTAAGTCTAGCCTAAATTCATGATGGTTAGGAAAAATTTTGAAACATTTTTGGTAGCTAGGTATGTATCACTTTTATCGTTAGTACTTAATACATATTATAGTGTAAAGTTTATTAAAGTTTACTTGATTTAATTTGGTGATGTTTGTGTTTGTTTTTGATGTACATGGCTCAATGATATAAATTGGTATAAATGATTATTTTTTGGGTATTGGGTATAATGGTGGGTATTTGTTAAGTATAGATGGATTTTGGTGCTTTTATGCATGCATAAATGTATTTATTGCGAAACGTAAGCGTTTTACGTAATGAATAAAAATGAAAAGTAAAAAGTCAATAATTATCTTCGTAATAATTATATAATACTTGTTTGACGTAAACTTTTATTTGTTTGATGCCCGTTTACGTTGATTGTTGATTTTTAGTTTACGCGATTTAACTAAACGTTAAAAATTAAAAGTGAGCGCGTATACCATTTAATGGTTTCATAAATGGTTTTTTGGTAACTCCTACATTAAATAGGAGCCTTAAAGTGAAACCATAACACACACATTCATTCCAAACTAAAAAGCAATAAAAACTCTCTCCCTATTTACTCCCATAGCCACGGCTTAAAACTCCACACCAAAACATTTCATAGTTTTTGATTGTACAAAGATACAAGTTTTCAAGGGTTGTTATTAGTGATATCTAAGGTCATTCAAAGTATTTTAGAAGCTTAGTTGGTTAATTACAAGGGTTTAATATCAAGAAGAAAGTTAGGGTTTCTATAAGTGAAATTAGTGTTTTCTTGTTTTGGAAGCTTGGGTTTTCTTGATAAGTTATGATTTAGACTTTGTTTCTCTTCATCATCCATCTTGTTAAGGTCTTCTAAGAACCCTAAACTTTTCATATTATTAACTTCATGTTTTATATAATTGTTATATAGTTAATAATCACCTAGGTTTATTTTATAAAGATTATAAAATAATTACACACTTGTATAGATTCGAATTTCATTTTTCATATGATGCTATGATGCTAAAATAATGATAGAAGGCAAGAACACACTTTGTATAATTATTTGTTAATTTATAAAACTAGTTTATAAATTAATTATATAAAAGTTTATTTATTATGTTTATGAATAAATAAATGTGAACACTTGTTATTCTTGGACATATATTAGAGGACTATAAATATACACAAGTTTGTGTATTAATCATAAAGTAGAGGACTTATAGTAATTTAATTAAGTTAAAAACTTATAAAAACAAGTTTATGAAATTTTATAAAAACCTACTGTTTTAAATTC
>BQNB010162355.1:0-14569 GCA_026074375.1 Tanacetum coccineum | reverse complement strand
TTGTTTTTCTACTCGTTCGGCTCTTTAGTTCGATGGTCTCGTTCGATCCTCTTCGTTTTTCTACTCGTTCGGCTCTTTAGTTCGATGATCTCGTTCGATCCTTGCAATCTTACACTCGTTCGATCCTTGTGTATTTTACTCGTTCGATCCTTGTTACGTATTCCACTCGTTCGATCCTTGTGTATTTTACTCGTTCGATCCTTGTTACGTATTCCACTCGTTCGATCCTTGTGTATTTTACTCGTTCGATCTTCAAACAAAATACTCGTTCGATCCTAACAAAGATGAAGCTCGTTTGGTCCAAGCTAAAAAACACTCGTTCGATCCTCTTTCTTACCCAACATGATATAGATGAGTTGAATACAGAAACACAAACCGAAAGAGAAAGAAAGAAAAAAAATAGACAAGAAAGAAAGACACAAAAAGAATGAAAAAGAAAAGAAAAAAAAATTTAGATAATGAGTAGTAGGAATTTTGTAACAAAAAGTAAACAGTTTGTAACAAACTAAACACAACAGTTTGTCCCAATCAAGATTTAAACAAGACAAAAAACGTGTGATTAAAGAAAAAGTTATGCCGAGTGATTATAAAAATGAAAACTAACGAAATAAAAAAAAACTATAATAAGCCGAATCAATAAGCTCAATAAGCAACGAAACCACAAACACACCCACCTGTGGCGAATGATACCAAATGTTATCCCAAAAACTTAATCCATTTCACAACAATAAGCTATACCAATAAGCAAAATAGTAGAAAATAGATAAGAGAAAAGTTGGAAGATTTATTAGAGAGAAAACTAGAGGTGGAAGATTACACACATACACAAATTATGCAAATGGTAACCAACACCCTCTCCATGTGTGGAGAGGGTTCTATTTATACCCTTGAGCCATGAGTGGCATATGGTCTTTCTAACTTGGGTCGAGCTTGGCTTTTCTTGGGCTTTGAGCCCGCAACACGAACAATATTAGATTACAAACCAAGCCCGTTGAACCCGTCTAGCCTATTACAATACAAGACTAATTACGACTAATAAGACCGATAACATTCTTGTTCGACTTATATAAAATTAAAGCTAACATATAGGCTCTGGCACGTAGTCAGGGTCATGGGCCTAAACGAACATAGGCTCACGCTCATCCTCGTCTTGAGGAACTAGTGGTGTCTGTGGATTCTCTGGGCCTGGTATGTAATCTGGTGATGTTGGGGCTACTGGCTGTAGCGGGAGTCCGTCGTATCCTAGTACGATGACCCGTGGAATGCCTCCCTCCGACTTATTGTGGTTTTTGGATATAGTTTGATTTGCATTTCTAAGATAAGTTGTTAAAATTATTGCATATTACATAATAAAACTGGAATAATATGGGCAAATTTTTTTTTGTAGGTTTTGCAACAAAATAATTATCGTAGTTTAAAATTTGTTTTTGTGTCGAAAAAATTCAGTTGCAAAATATCACTACTGCAAAATAACCTAAACATGTTTACTTTCTAACCCTTGCACAAGGTTAATTTGCCAAGTGGTTCATGGTGTAAGAGATGGTTCCCTAGATCTTTCTTAATATCTAGATATTATGGACAAGTTGCTAATTCTTGGTCCTATCATCAAAATTTCGGCACATATACATATATGTGATGTTATTTTGATTATTTTGGGTATTGGGTATAATCGTGGGTATTCGTTTAAGCGTAGTTAGGTTTTGGTGCTTCCGGGAATGCCGAAACGCGTTTTATCGCGAAACGTAAGCATTTTACGTAGCCAATAAAAATAAGATGAACAAAGTCATTAATTATCCTTATAATAATCATATAACACTTGCTTGATGTAAACATTTAATCGTTTAATGCCCGTTTACATTAAATGATCATTTTTAGTTTACGCGATTTAACTTAACGTTTACGGTTTAAGAGTAAACGCGTAAAACCCTAAAAATAAATTGTGAATTACATAATGTCATACAATGACCTAAAACACGAGGTGTTATAGTTAGTGCTGTTAGTGCTTCAACAAAGGATAGTACTGCTACAACAACTGCTACAATTCTAACTCCAAGGAAAGGAATTGTTTTTCAAGAGCCAGGTACAACAACAACAACAACAACAACAACAACAATTACTTCACAATAACCATTATAGGAAAATGTTCA
The DNA here is from genome assembly GCA_026074375.1 of Tanacetum coccineum. Classification (NCBI taxonomy): domain Eukaryota; kingdom Viridiplantae; phylum Streptophyta; class Magnoliopsida; order Asterales; family Asteraceae; genus Tanacetum; species Tanacetum coccineum. The sequence goes on along the minus strand of BQNB010162355.1, from coordinate 12,422 downwards.
AGACAAAGGCAAAGGGAAATGGTAGAACCTAAGAAGCCTATGAAGAAGAAAGAACTAACCAGGCTTGATGAAGAAATTGCTTCAAAGTTACAAGCTGAATTTGATGAGGAAGTAAGACTTGTAAGAGAGAAAGCTGAAAAAGAACAAGAAGCCAATGTTGTCTTGACTAAAGAATGGGATGATATTCAGGCTAAGATTGAGGCTGATCATGAATTGGCTCAAAAACTGCAAGCACAAGAGCAAGAAGAGTTGTCTGATGCAAAAAAGGCAAGATTAATTGTACAACTCTTGGAGAAAAGAAGAAAGCACTTTGTAGCAAAAAGAGCAAAAGAAAAGAGGAACATACCACCAACAAGATCTCAACAAAGGAGTATCATCTGTACTTATTTGAAAAACATGGAAGGATGGAAGCCCAAAAGTTTGAAGAACAAGTCCTTTGCCAATATTTAAGAATTGTTTGACAAAGCAATGAAAAGGGTGAATGCCTTTATTGACTACAGAACTGAGTTGGTGGAAGAGAGTTCCAAGAAGGCAAAAACAAAGCAGGAAGAAAGTTCAAAGAAAGATGAAGCAGAAATAGCACAAGAGAGCAGTTTAAAGAGAGCAGAAGAAGAACAAGAATAAGAAACCTCTAAAAGGCAAAAGTTAGAAGAAGACAAAGAGTCTGAAGAACTTAAGCAATGTTTGGAAATAATTCCAGATGATGGAGATGATGTAAATATTGATGCTACACCTTTATCTACTAAATCTCCAACCATTGTTGACTACAAGATCTACAAAGAAGGGAAGAAAAGTTATTTCCAAATTATCAGAGCAGGTGGTAATTCTCAGATGTATTTAACTTTTGGAAAGATGCTTAAAAACTTTAACAGGGAAGACTTGGAAGTTCTTTGGAGCATAGTTAAAGCTAGATTTAAAAAGACAGAGCCAGTAAATTACATGGATAATTTCTTACTTCTTAATTTTATTATTTAAATAATTTTCAGGAATTTACCGGCTACGCAGTAATCGCTTTTATGTGACCGTACAAAGTCAAAAGTCAAAAAGTCAAGTCAGACCCGAAAAGTCAAAGTGTAAAATAGTCATCTAAAGTTCCGAAAATTGCCGGATGTTACACAACATAAGTCATCCTTATGTTGATCGGCCCTTAGTGAGGTATATATACCCCTCTCCATGCCTTGGAGAGGGTTGGTTGTTCATTTGGTTATTCATAATATTACATTTTCCTTTCATTCTCTCACCAAGTGCTACAATCCTCCTTTCTTTCTCTAAACTTTCTATCTTAATTAGTTGTTAAGTGATTTGATACTTCTACAATTGGTATCAGTCGTCATGGGGTGATATCGTGAGCTTGTGTGCGTTTATATCTTGTTTAGATCATTATTTTTGGTTATTTAAAGGTTTCGTGTGCTCTAAAATACAAACCCAGATTTTTGTGTTTAAAAGTGTTAAAGTTTGTGTTTTTAAGCAAGATATATGCCTAAGATAACTAGTTGTGCAATAAAAATCAAGGTAAAACGTCAAAAAGGGTGAGTTTTTGGTATTTTTGTGAAAAAATACGTTTTTATTTGAAGGAAGTGAAATATGTCTTGAAGGTAGCGAAACATGTTGTGAATATAGCGAAATATGTATTCCAGCGAAATTTGTAAGCGAAATATGTTGTGTAGCGAAATATGACAGGTTGACTTCAAGCGAAATACGTCATTTCTAGGAAACGAAACTCCGCTTAATTTTTCTTAGGACAAGCGAAATATGTCTAAGCGAAATATGATCTCAAGCGAAATATGTTCCTATGTGATTTATGACAGGTTGCTAGTTCAAGAGAAATACATAGTTGTGTAAAACGAAACTCTGTTCAATTTTTCATATTCAAGCGAAACATTACATATTCAAGTGAAACATTACAATTGTCATATTCACGCGAAATATTACATCTGTCACAAAATGATTTTATTTTCTACGGTTTGTCTTACTTTGTAAAATCCTGCGAAATAATTGGATTTCTCGGTTTTAGTGAAGATTTGTAAAATCCCGTAGAATATCAATCTTATTCACCAACAACAACATATTTTAACACAATCCTCCTTTATCACTGTTCGATCACTCGTTAATCATTTCACTTTTCAATTAATTCAAGATGACTACTTTAGCAGAACACATCATTATTGCTGGAGCTGAGAACCGTCCTCTAATGCTTGAAAAATCAATGTATGATCCATGGGCAAGTCGTATACTTCTATTCGTCAAAGGGAAGAAACATGGTAGGATGATGCTTGATTCAATCAATAATGGACCATTGGTTTATCCAACTGTTGAAGAAAATAGGCAAACTAGAACTAATAAATACTCCGAACTCACTGAAGCACAACAACTTCAAGATGATTATGATGTTCAAGCAACGAATATCATTCTTCACGGTCTTCCACCCGATGTGTATGCACTTGTTAATCATCAAGAGACGGCTAAGGATATTTGGGATATAGTCAAGATGCTAATGAAAAGCACTGAATAATCATTCCAAGAACATGAATGCAGATTGTATAACTTGTTTGATAAATTTGCTCACGTTCCAGGTGAAACACTGTATGAGTACTACTGGAGATTCTATCAGCTAATCAATGACATGCATACTATTGGGATGACTATGCAACAAGTTCAAGTCAATACCAAGTTTTTGAATGCTCTTCCATCGGAATGGAGCAAGTTTGTCACTAATGTGAAGTTAGCTAAGAGTTTGTATAGCACCAATTATGATCAGTTATATGCATACCTTAGTCAACATGAACGACATACTAATGAAGTTTGTATTAATCATGAAAGATATCTGGATTCTCTTGCTTTCGTAGCCAATTCTCCAACTCTATACAATCCATCTCAGTCACTACAACATTCAGGTTATTCAATGTATCCACCTCCTCAGCAATTCACACCAGTTTATGCAGCACCCATTCATCATCGACACCATCATACTCCAGTCAATCCACAACAACATCCAGTTTCCCTTCCACCATTCATATCTCCTTCAATGACACCATAATTCTCAAGCTGAATTTCCCCAATTGGACTTCAGTCTTGCTGTTCCTATGTTTCAGTAAGGAGAAGATCCGATTGAATGCATCAACAAAGCAATGGCATTTTTGTCTGTTGTAGCATCAAGGTTTCCACCATTAAACAATCAACTCAGAACATCGTCTAATCCTAGAAATCAAGCAACCATTCAAGATGGTAGAGTCATAGTTCAATAAGTTCAAAGAAGACAACATCAGAGTTATGCTGGTACAGGAAACAGAGGAATTACTACTACTTTAAAGGGAAATGTTGCAGTTGGTCCATCAAGAGTTGTGAAGTGTTATAACTATTAAGGAGAAGGGCATATGGCGAGACAGTATACTCAACCAAAAAGGCCAAGGAATGTTGCATGGTTTAAGGAGAAATTAATGTTAGCAGAAGCTCAGGAAGCGGATCAGATATTGGATGAAGAACAACTTGTATTTTTAGCATACCCTGGTATATCAAAAGCCGTAGTTGCTCATCAAACAATCCCTTAGAATTTAACTTTCCAAACAGACGATTTGGATGCATATGACTCGGATTGTGATGATTTATCCTTGGTTAAAGCGGTTCTGATGGCTAATCTTTCAAGCTGTGATCCTAAAATTCTCTCTGAGGTACCATATTCTGATTCTTATCCGAATGATATGATACATAGTGGTAGTAATATCATTCCATACTCTCAATATCTGCAAGAGACACAAGATGCGGTTATTCAAGATACTAATCCCTCTACACCTAATGATTTATTGGTGCTATCCTTAGTTGAACAAATGACTGATCACGTAGCTCATTTAGATAAGGAAAATCAGACAAATAAAATGGTAAATGAATCATTAACCGCTGAGCTTGAGAGATACAAAGAACGAATCGCCATTTTTGAACAAAGACTTAATGTAGATTTGAATCAAAGGGAAAAATTTATAGATTCTCAAATGGATGATTTAATTCATGATAGAAATGCAAAGCTTGTGGCTTTTCAATAGGAGATCAATACACTTAGAGAAACTCTTTCTAATAATGTTAAAGAAAAGGAGTCTTTATCAAAAACATTAACTGTTTTCAAAACAGAGTCTAAAGAAAAAGAGTCTAAGTACATTGACAAGGAAATTGTTTTGGAAAACAAAATAAAGAACTGGGGAATATTATTTGTAAGATGTACCGATCTACGCAAGCAATGCATATGCTAACGAAACCACAAGTTTTTACGATGACACTCACAAACAAGCTCTTGGTTATCAAAATCCGTTCCATCTTAAAAAAGCTCAGCGAATTCAACCAACATTATATGATGGTAATGTTATTGCTGAAGAACATGTTGTGATTTCTGTAAATGATGATGAAGAGACATTGATTTTGGAAGAAGAGAGTAGATCAAAGATGCTTGATAAACAAAATGATCTAATTTCAATAGAAAAGAAGATTAATATTTCTCCAATTGATTATTCAAAATTGAATAAGATTAAAGAAGATTTTGGAAAACGTTTTGTCACTAAAAAAGAATTGTCTACAGAACAAGCTTTCTAGTTAAAACATTCATCCCTTTCTGAAACACCCGTTATGTTACATACACCTGTTAGAATCGAAGCTCCTAGTGAATTTCCTAAGGTAAGTTTGGTAAATGGAAGTCTTAAAAAGCTAAAATATAAACTGGCCAATTTTGACAAAGTAGTGAAAAAAAGACTAACATCTGATGCTATTAGTGCGGGGTCTTGGGGTTTTGAACATACAAAAGAGTGTTTTCTAACTGAAATAATTCCATTTTTAAAATTTTTAAAAGACACATTTAATGCGTTTGATAAAACTCTTCTAGATGAAATTACTGAAGTTTAAACTGTTTTTAACCAAATGAAGGCTGTTATTGATCAGTGTTTAGTAGACAAGAACATTTTTGAAATTCAAATCAAACAACTTAGGATTGATAATGATCAACTCTTGAACCAAATCATGTCTCAAGAAATTGTGCATATTGCTGCGAATTCTGTGGATATTTGTGATGTGAAAAAGTCATGTGTGAATGATTAAAAGAAGTGTCTAAAACTTGAGATTGAGCTTTTCAAAAAGAAAGATTTCATTAAAAAAGAGGCTTACGATAAACTTATCACAAGTTATTCAAATTTAGAAAAGCATTGTATTTCACTGGAATTAGCAACTCAACTTAATCAAGAGATTTTTCAAAGGGAAAATTCAGTTGAAAACCAAAATGCTCCCACATTTAAGCAATTATTTGAAATAAATGAATTGAAAGCTCAGTCACAAGAGAAGGACACGGTCATTAGAAAGTTTAAGGAAATAATTAAATCTTTGAGTTGAAAAGATAGTGTGGAGAGTGTAAAGAAAGAGATTGATGAGATTAAAACAATCAACATTGAACTGGAACATAGTGTGGCAAAATTACTTTCAAAAAATGAAAATTTGGGAAAAGAACGAGAGCATTTGAAATCAATTTACAAAGACCAATTTACTCAATTGGAAAGACACGCGTTTAATCAAAAGAACATTGTGACTCTTTAATTGCTCAAATTAATGCAAAGTCTCTTGAAAATTCAGATTTAAATGCTCAACTTCATTCAAGAAAAGGTTTTGCTATGACAACGTTGAAAAATGAATTAAGGATACTTAAAGGGAAAAAAATGTTGTCATACTGCAGTTCAAAACTATGTCCATGTTGCTCTGGGAATGTTCAAGCTTGACATAGAACCTATTTCTCCTAGCCTTGAAGAAACAATAAGGTTTGCTCATGAGTGTTTATCATTGAGAAGACTATAGAATTACTAAACACACTTTGTGCGGTTTGTAGAATGCGTAGAACACAGAATTCCTAAGTGAACCTCTTTTAGAATCTGCTTGCACAATTCAAAACATCGTTCAGGGATATTGTTAGTCATATTGTGCTCAACATGCCATAGTTCACCAAAATCTAGTGGGAACTTAGTTGCGGTCAAGATCAATAAGGACAAAGAGTTAGATTTGGCTGAATTTGTACATCATCAAACACTATTCATAAGCAGACTGATTCTTATTAAAACCAAGATTCAAAAAAAGCCTTTTGTAGGACTTCTTACATGTGTAAAACTACTACTAGTGCTAGGGATCAAGCTTCAAGAAATACTAAGAACATAGATAGCGACCATCAATAGCAATCAGAAGTATAAGTGTAGACCACCCTATGATAGTTAAATCTAGTTTGAATAAAATGAATTATGTTTCTAAACCTATCACTAATGCACTTGTTAAGCATTCTATGAGAAATGCTAAGTTTGAATATATGTGTGCTATCTGTAATAAATGTTTGTTCGATGATAATCATGATATGTTTCTTGTTGATTTTGTGAATGATGTGAATGTGCGTTTGAAATCTAAATCTAAAATAAATAAAAAGAGTAAAGCTTGGAAACCTACGAGTAAAGTGTTCACTGATGTAAGATATATAAGGTTGAAATCAACTGGAAGATTGTTTCACTATATTTGGTAACTGTGCCCTTTATTGGATCACTCCAAGAAAATAGTGCATCTTAAGGAAACCACTCCTAAGTCAGCTGAAACATCAAAACCGGAGATTAAAGTCTATAGTAGGAGACCCAATAAAATAAAATCGGTAGGTTTGAGTAAAAAAGCTAAGATTGTAGAATCTAAAATTGCTAACAACTCGGAACCTACTCATTTATGGGGATCCAATACAGATGTTCCATCTTCTTCTTCTCTTGTCAATGACAGGTTGTCCAGATCGTCCTTTGGTATCTGGACTCCGGATGTTCAAAACATATGACAGGGAACCGCTCTCAGCTCATGAACTACGTTAGTAAATTTTTGGGTACTGTTCTATTAAAAAACGACCAAGTTGCAAAGATCATGGGGTATGGTAACCATCAGCAGGGGAATGTAATTATCTCCAGGGTGTATTATTAGGGTTGTAAACGAACTGAACGTTCAATGAACTTTCTGAAAACATTCGTTTAAAAATAAAAAGTTGTTTTTGTTCGTGTTATTTAATTAAATAACTAACATGAACATTATTTTACGTTCGTTTAGTTAAATAAATGAACATGATCACAAGTCACGTTCGTTCGTTTATGTTCGTGAATGTTCGATTAGGCATTTATTAACGTTCATTTATGTTCATTTATATCGTATATCATATTTTTTAATTGTGTACTTTTTAATCTAGTATGTTTAAATAAAACAATACTTACAAAACATAATATTATGCATAATTTGATAATATTTTTATGTTTTTTTTCTACGTTCATTTATGTTCCCCCCCGATGTTATGGTTGTTCATTTAAGGTATGTTTTAGTTTCTTAATGAACAAACGTAAACGAAACATGAGAACTCATTTCATTTTCTTAATAAACGAACATGAACAAGAAAATTTGTCCGTTTAAGCGTTCGTGTTTCTTTATTTGTCCGGTTAAAATTAAATGAACGAGCATAAACAAGGATTCGTTTGTGTTCATCTGGTTGGTTTACAGCCCTGTGTATTATGTTGAAGGGCTTAGACATAACTTGTTTTCTGTTAGACAATTTTGTGACGCGGATCTTAAAGTCGCATTTCAGAAAAACACTTGCTTTATTCGGAATTTAGAAGGTGTTGATCTACTTTCAGGCTCCCGTGACACAAATTTGTACATAATTTCTCTTGATGACATGCTAAAGAATTCTATGATATGTCTTCTATCAAAAGCGTCAAAGACTAACAGCTGGTTATGGCACCGTCGTTTATCGAGGCTCTCAACTTTGGTACTCTTAACAAGCTAGCTAAATACGGTCTTGCATGTAGGTATCTTCAAAGCTTACATTTCAGAGAGAAAGAAAAGATCATTGTTGTTCAGTTGTGCATTTTAGGAAAAAGCAAAAGAATTTTCTCATCAAACCCAAGCTTTTGGACCACTAACCCAGGAGAAGAAGAAAAAACTATATCTTTTACATATGGTTCTTTGTGGCCGATGCATGTGGAGAGCATTAACGGGAAAAAGTATATCTGGGTGATTGTTGACAATTACTCCCAATTTACTTGGGTCAAAATTTTGAGATCAAAGGATGAATCTCATGATGATATCATCTAATGCTATCAAAAATTTCAAGTTCGTTTGCAATGCACTGTCAGTTTTTTATAAAGGTTTTCGAACATATAATGGAACGGAATTTGTCAACCAGACTCTTCGTGATTTCTATGAAAATGTCGGCATTTCACATCAAACTTCAGTTGCTCGCACTCCTCAACAAAATGGCATTGTCGAAAGATGAAACCAAACTCTTGAGGAAGCTGCCCGCCACTAGGTTGGTGTACTTTCAAAAGCTCCTCTGTTTCATATAGGCGAAGCAATCTAACACAGCTTGTTATTCCCAACCGTTCTATGATTCATCTCTGATACACAAAAACTCCATATGAGTTGATGCATGACAAGAAACTGGATTTATCGTTCTTTCATGGTATTTGGTACCACCTATGTTTATGCACGTCCAATGACAGTGAAGGGGAATTGGGTAAATAAATGCAAAGGTTGTTATTGGTTATTTTTGTTGGATACGCGCCAGCAAAGAAAGCTTTCAGATTTTATAACAGGAGAACCCGGAATGTTATAGAAACAATTCATGTAACGTTTGATGAACTGACATCGATGGCTTCTAAACAAAATGGTTCGAGACCCGGGCTTCAAGTTATGACTCCTGCAACATCCAGTTCAGGACTCGTACCAAACAATCTTCCTCAGCAACCTTGTAATCCACCCAAAAGAGATGATTGGGATACTTTGTTCTAACTTTTATTCGATGAATACTTCAATCCTCTAACTATTGCTGTCTCTACAGTTCTAGTAGCTGTTGCACCAAAAGCTGTTGAAATAGCCAATTCAGCTATGTCTACGTCCATTGACTAAGATGCACCATCATTAAGTATCCCATCAACACAAGATCAAGAACATTCTCTAATTATTTCTCAAGGTGTTGAAGAATCCCTTAAAACACCCTTATTTCATGATGATCCTCTTCACGAATTTCTTCATGAAGACTCAACTTCTCAAGGATCATCATCTAGTGAGACCATCCCACACTCCATTTAAACTGCTTGGTAGATGGACTAAGGATCATCCAAATGAAAACGTGATCGGTAATCCTTCTCTTTCTGTCTCCACCAAAAATCAACTCAAATGCGACGCCATGTGGTGTTACTTTGATGCCTTCCTAACTTCTGTAGAACTGGTTCGCGTGATAGCACACATATAAAATAACTCAAATGCAAATCTCAACCAAATGCCCTTAACCAAGGCAAAAGGTCAAAATCTACACAAAGAGATTAAATATTTAAGATTTCAATTATAAAAGATTCTTTTTACGGCAAGAGATATTCCCGGGTCGTATGTACACGAGGCGAAAATTGAAAGTAATCCTGGTTTGATGAGAAATTGGGGGGGATGTGGATAAATATTTAGATATGATGGAAATCACTGATACAACTAAAATTATCTAAATAAAACCTAATTTAATTACGGGAACAGATTATAGGAAATGGGGGATCTTAAAAAAACTACGGGAAATCAAAATTAGTTATAGGGAAATCCTAAAATTAAATATATACTAAAATTCGGGGAAACGAATCAGTATCGGGAAACTAAAATAACTAAAAAATTAAGGAAAATAAATGACTAAATTAATAAAAAATTCCAAAATTAAATTCTAATTAACTTAATTTGAAAAATAAAAAAAAACTAGAACTAAAACGGAGGTCGTTTGAATGTAAAACGAAAAGAAACGGTAAAACGCACCGGTAAAACGGGTCTAAGACTGAAATTTAAGAAAAATTAAGCCTACACTAATTTTATATTTTCCTAGACACTAAATGACAAAAAGCAAATTTTTGTTAAAAAGAAAAATATTTTTTTTTTTAATTTTCGAATTTTTTATGAATTTTTAAAGATTAATAATTAATTAAAACTAAGAAAATAGGAAAAAGACAAAAAAATAAAAGTTATAAAATCTGGGGGAAAAAAAATAAAATAAAATTAAATAAAGAAAAAGTTAACAATTCTAAAAATATAAAAATGCCCAAAAGTTACTGTTTAAATTAAAAGTAATTAAACTAATTAAAATTTAACCTAATTTAATTAATTAAATTAAATAAACTAACAAAAGTTAACTATAGGGACTAACAGTGAAAGGACACAAGGACTAGCGGAGGCAAAAAACAAACTAACATAGGGGACTAAAACAAAAAAAAAATGTAACATGAAAGAGGAAATTTTACACTAACAGTCCCTGAGCACTACCCCGATTACAAGCTTAGTCCAAAGTGCTTATTTTCAAAAAGCTATAAAAGCAAAGTTGTTAAGGGGACTTAGGAGAACATTTTTCATAAAGGTCATAATCTATAAGCTGAAGTGAACTTAATAAGCCAGAAAATAAGAGTTTTGGTCTGTCCAGAAAACTTAATAAGTTTATAAGCTTATTTTTCTTTCTTTTTGGGTTTTTTGTTTTTTTTTTTTTTTTTTTAGGGTTTAAGCTAACAAAATAAGCTAAAATCTATGGGGGACAGTTAATAAGGCTAAGGGGAGTCCTAAATAAGCTAAGGTTTCTAGAATAAGCCCTAAAATAAGCTGGAAATTACTTAAGCTATAATGACAGTTTTAAAAGAAAACAGAAAAAGGGCTACTTTAAGCCTAGAATAAGCTAACTAAATAAGGGAGATAAGCTATAAGATTTTGGGCACTTAAAGGGCTTCTATTAAGCTATATTAAAAAGCAATAAAATCCTAAGGTCTAGTGTAAAATAAGCTAGATAAAAGGGGCTAAATTATGGTGCTCAGCACCAGGGGAGCTCAAACAGTGAGCTTAAGGGCTTATTCAGCTTAACTCAATAAGCTCTTATGAGCTTTTTAGCCAACACAAAATCCAAACAGGTAAACAATGGTGGCATATGAGCTTATTTCCAAAGTTTGGGGGCTTAAGGTCTAATTAAAACTGCTGATAATTAAGCTCTAAGTTCAAGGTTTTTAAAAGAAAATGCATACCACCCTTTGACTCCTACTTGGTCAATTCAAAGGGACAGAACAAGGGGTTTTGAAAAGAGCTAGAAACAACACCAAATAGCACAAAAACAATGTGCTTAAGCTGCATAAGCAGCTTGAGCACTTAAGCTCAATTTGGCTTATTCAAATTTTGACAGAATACAAAAGGGGCTCAAAAACGGATTTTAACACTAAAAGTGGTGATTTAAATGGCCTAATAAACCCTACACACTCAGCCAAAGTTGGCTGAGTGGTTACAACCCATTACAACACCCATTTGACCCATTTTGGGGTCTAAACCAAACACCCCCTTAATTTATAAAAAAGGTTGTTAACTGTTTTTTATGGGTAATGCAGGCTGAGAAAATCAATTATAAGTGAGGTTTTATAACTTTTAACATATTTTTAAAGGATTTAAACAGAATTAAATAACTTGAATTATATTTCAAATTTCGACAAATGCAATAACAAGAACTCTTAACTTTTTATATTGAAAACAGCAATATTACAACATAAAGCTTTTAAAACAACTGAGTATAACAATCTTAAAACAAACTTAATTAAATTTTATACTAAGAAAAGGAAAAACAGTGATGATGACTTCGGCTTGCTCTCTTTCCTTTTATAGAGGTCCAAAGGACTTGGGATGTGTTTCTGTGAGCATACAAAGTCTCTCCAAGCAATCCTAGCCTTTCATTGGCCTTGTAGCATTCTCAGCCATTGATGGGGATCGTCGGGTTGAGTGATTTCCAAGTGGGAAGGGTTATAGGGGCAGGGTAAGGTGGGAAATGGTGAGGGGTGAGCTGTGAGTGTACTAGGGAGGTGGTTTGGGAGTGAAACCGTGGGAAAGGGCTGTTTGAGGATTGGCGGGAAAGTGGTTCGAGTACCGTTATAGGTGCAGGTTTTAAAAAATGGACTTTAAAGCTTATATTAAGCTGCCTTAATAAGCTATCTAAGGGATTTAAGCTGCTAAACCTAAAAGACCTACCTATAAGTTATATTAAAAAGCCATAAAAACCTAATGCTTAAAATGAAATAAGCTAGAAATAAGGGGCTGAAAATGGTGCTCAGCACCAGGGTAACATGCAACAGTGGCTAGGGGTCCTTTTGGGCTTATGCAAATAAGCTCTCAAGATCTTATTAGCCAAAATAAACCTTAAACAGATTAACAAGGGATGCAATTGAGCTTATTTTCAAAGTATGAGAGCTTAAGGGCTTTTTAAAACTGCTGAATATGGGGCTTGAAAATGGGGGTTTTCAAAGATCATGCATACAAACTCTTTGACTTATATTGTCAAACCAAAGACAGAACAAAGGGGCTTTTAAAAGGGGCTAGTAACACTCAAATAAGCACACCAAGGGTGTGCT